>CM046385.1:20915050-21015050 GCA_025413485.1 Ficus microcarpa
TTTTTATTTTTTGTAAAAGAGAGAAACGTCATAACCTTCCGCTGAAAGCAAAAAAAAAAAAAAAAAAAAAAAGGTTGGTGAAACAGTAGTAATTACGAAATTATTCAATTACATTTTCAAACTATTTACAAGGTATCTTTACGCTGGATTCGTATCAAGAATATATATTATCATATTCCAGGACGTTCATGTTTGACTTATAGCAAAGGCAAAGATCAGCTGCCTAAAAATATTGAGATGCCACGTGGCAATAAAAGTTGGGCGTGGCAAACAGGCAGGCCGGTTGGTACAGATTATTAATTAATCGATTAACGTGATTTTTTGCGCAGGATACATTGCTCATTTACTAGTTAACTTTTTTAAGTTTGTATAATTTTAATCTTTATTATTATTATTATTATTTCATAGTGAGAATGTTAGTCTTTTTCGTTATTTTTTAGTTGGAATTTTTTAGTTATTCAATAAAAAATGATGTTAATTAATGGATTTCATTCAAAATTAATAGAAATGATTATTGGAACAACATTTTTAATTTATGATCATTCCAATTACTAAAAAGAAAACAAAACAAACCAAAAGAACAATGAGTGTTCTTAAACTATTAAAATAATATTATAGTAGTCATTTACATAAATTTTTAGACAGAATCCGTTGATAATTTGATCAAAAAATTAAATTAACTAATGAATTCCATTCAAAAATCAAAAGAAATGATTATTATAATAATATTTTTAATTAAAATTAATAGGGACTAATGATATATAAATTTAAAAATTCAGAAACCAACTTAATAATTTACCCATTCTTTTATTATATATGTATAAATTATTTTATAATTTTGTTATATATATATATATTTTATCATATTTGAATTCTATTTGATAAGATTCTCACATGTTACTAGAGATTAGGGCATGATATAGGTATAAACAAGTTAAATCGGTCATCAACTAAACGTAATAATAATAATAATAATAATAATAATAATAATAATAATAATAATAAACCCGGCCGACAAACACCATTCATGTCGCTAATTTATCCAAAGTAAATGGACTGCTGAGCTGGCATGACAAGACCCAGTAGTTGGCACCTTAAACATGTCAAAATTAAGAACCAATTATAATTTAAGCAATTAGAAAAATAACATCCCTCTTTATTACCCAAAAAAAAAAAAAAAAACTAACATGAACATTAATTTGTACATACATGAAGACGCGCAATCTTACACAATCACATAGCCAACACTTTAGGGCAACAAGTGATTCAATTATAGAAAATAATTTATTTTTGTCTAGTCTAATATATAAAGATCATGTTAAGACACTATTAGTTAAAAATTATTAATTTTCTAGGGTTATATTTATTTGATAAAATAATATTTTGGAAGACTGCTTTAAGTAGAGACGAATTTGAAAGATTATATAACTAAATTCTAATTTTTTTTTTTTTTTAAAGAAGGGGTTGGACGGCGAATTTTATTTTATTTTATTTGTTATTTGTTATTTGTTATTTATAGACGCCCTTGATATATATACACACGCGCGCGCACGCACACACCACAACATAATGTTTCCAACGGAAAAAAGAAAAACTCTATATATGTACTTAATTATGAAAAATTTTGCTCCCATATTATATGTCAGCTAAAAAGATAGAAAATTAATATTACTGGGTCAGTTTTGTTTGTCGTTTCGTCTGTTTCACTCCCCCACCCCCCCAAAAAATAAATTTACTGAATCACTCAATTAGTAAATCAAAATAAGATTCCTTAAAAAAAATTTAATAAAAAAGAATAAGATTTGTATAGTAATTTCGGTTAGACGAGTTTATGCTTAAGTTGAACGTTTCTCAAAGCATTACTGTATGGTAATGTACATTCAAAAGTCCATTCTATTGGATGATTTCATCAGAATCATATAAAATTTAAAAAAAAAAAAAAAATTATAAACAACAGTTCAGTGGAATCTTATAGAAAAAAACAATTCAAAATTATATATCCTACCAATAAGGTATAAAACGTTTGTACTCTTCACACAATTAGTTTTCTTTCTTTTATTTATTTAATTTTTTTTTTTTTTTTTTTTTTTTGTGGTTCACATTGTTAAACTGCAATGGAGACGAGCAGAAAATCGTGATAAATGTGAAAGAGTTTTAACGAAGTCAATGAACACCAGCCTGAATGTGATTCTCTACAGGCGCAAAAGATTAGAAAATATCATATAAATTGGTCAAGCTTTGAGATATCCAAGTCAACCAACCACCCCAAACTAATGATCTCCTTCATTGTAAGGTTACTGTGTCGAGGATTCCTAAATTGACATTTTGGTGAATATATGTGTGTGCGTACATAAATGTGATTTGAGTGGATATGAGCTCATTTTTTTTCTTTTGGAATTTTTTCCATCTAACTTGGACCCGGGCGAAAGGTTTTTAAGAAGGCATATTTATAGTTTGTCTTTCAAAGTGTGAATTCAGATTCTATCTTCTTGGAACAACTTCTAATTTGATACTATATATATATATATATATATATATATATATTTTTTTTTTTTTTTTTTTTTTTTTTTTTTTTTTGAGTTCGGCCAGTGCATGTTTTTATTGTTGTCTGTTTTATTTTGTCAACTAAGTTGGGTTATTGCTCTCTTAGGTCTTGGTACTAATTGTCTTCAGCCATATATAGGAAATAGCTTGTGGTGTTGGACATGGCTGTGTAAATGTTGCTCTCATGTATATTATAATTTGAAAGTTATCTTAATTACGTTAAGAATAATTAAGGGTACAATTAGTATGATAATGACTATATATTTTTTTATTTTAGTCGAATGGTTGAGTTTAATTGGAAAGTTGTATAGTATGTAATATTCTGAAGGTGATATCTTAGTATTAAAAATCAAAGTGTACAAATAATATGATAGCCATTTTTTCTAGTTTCATTGTATATGATCAAATTTACTAATGTAAGATCCAATTAATCTAGTCATAATTTGATGATTTGTTTAGTGTTTTAGAGAGAGAAAATAAAAGAGCCTCCGAAACAGGGAGCGGGGAAAGAAAAAAGAAATAAAGAAATTGTCACACAGTGAAATTGAATTGCTAGATCGATTCAGTGGGAAGCAAAGTAGTTTTTGTGCATTCATAAAGTGATCTACTAGTAATTAATTATTTTATGCACTAAGTTTATGCCTTTTTCCTTTACACACACACACATACACATATATATACACACACGCATAAAGCTATGTTCATTATCTGTTTCATAAACAAATTGGGTTTTTTATCCTACTTTGTGGATCAACTTTTAGAACTAAAAATAGCCGGCTACTCCAACATTTCCTTTTAAATTATTAAAAATTTCTTGATACATATTTGTGGTATTTAATTTTATTTTTTTTAAGTGTCGAAAAACATTACGTCGTGGAAATTACTGATTCAACCTAAAAATTTGAAATTTGTGCTTTTATAAAGAAGTCAAATCATTATCTGACAAGTGAAACTTAAAATAGGTTTAGAATTAGTACTCCAGGCTTTGGCATTAGGACTTTTTTTTTTTTTTTTTTTTTTTTTGGAGGTGGTCAATTGTTTGTGTTTAATTATATGTATTTTTCCGTGTGTCTCTATGCAAGTTGTATATGAATTAATAGAGCATATACGCCGTTCACATTAAGCTAGAAAGAAACAACTAACGAATATTTATACTCCAGTCTTTACGGCACATGCATACAGATATATTCCAGATCTCCATTGGCATGCAGATAACGAATATCTTATGTACTGACTTTTTAGCCCAAAAAAAAAAAACTTATGTACTGACAATTTCCTTTTCACTCAAAGTTTGACGAAATTTTTAAGTTCTGATTGGTTTCCGATTACCTAATTGATTGTCAGCATGTGCAATATATTATTGATCCAAAACCTTGTTAAAAATAATTAAACCAAATATTATATTGACTTTTCTCTTGTAATTGAATCATTAATTGTTTTTTCTAAAATATATTTAACTACTTTGGAAAACGAAATACGCCGTTGACTAGAGCTGATAAGACTTTTTTTTTTTTTTTTTTGGGAAATTATTAGAGCTGATAAGACTTACTACAATGGACAAGGATAAATATAGTTAAATGAGTTTAGATAGGACCCAATTAATATTAAAAGTTAGTTTAAAGGAAGATAGAGCTCAATTGATTTATAAACGTCATAATAAGAAATTCATATTTTAACATCTTTATTCACGTTTAGCATGTCATATAAATGGATCGGGGTCTGAATCTACTGTTGCCTACAAAATCTTACTCTTATCCTATATTAAATTAGCTTCAGTAAAATTCATCTCAAAAAGTTAACTCAAAACGCGATAGCATTCAATCCACATATTAATACCACTCAACAGAATAACTTGCCTATGTGTGACTAGCTTAATGAGATATAGTTTATTTAGTGATATGAGAAAAATTCACAATCTAATACATAAGCATATATACATGTATATTTCAGTATATAAACATATATTTCAAGATAAATAGAGTTCGCATGGACAACATGCAGAAGTTGTTAGCAGCTGTCTACTTCTTTATTTTTTTTATTTTTGAGGAACTTTCTAAGTAGTTGTAGATTAATCTCTCTCTACCAAAACAAAAAACAAAAAACAAACAAAAACAAAAAACAAAATAATAACAAAAAAAAGGTGCACTTGGCTGAAAACTATTAACTAATATCTTGATTGGGATTAAATTGTTGTTCAGTTTTGAAAAGGGCAATTGAATTTATATTAAGAATTAGTTCGATAGAGTTATTTATCTCTACATATATGCTTTTTTTTTTTTTTTAAGGAAGACTAGAAAATATTTTAATTTTTGTCCTTAGTAGTGTCTGCCAACTTTGGGGCCATAATTGGAAACCTCAGAACATGGCTTAGTGATTACGCTCTCTATCATAGCTTCACTTCCGTTTGTCATTACATCTTAAACTCAAATTTTTCATTTTAGTTTTTGTCTTTTTCTGAAAAGTCAATAAAAATAATAACTAATTTTTAAAAAGTCAACCAACTCAAATTTAAAAATTTTAACTCAAACTGTTTCACCAAACGGAGCCTCGTTGATCTTTAGTTCTTTGTCTAATGATATGATGATCAAATAGATTGCTATATGTATATATATACACACACAAACACATATATACATAACAAACTACCTTCCTGTCTTGTTCTTGTTCTTGTTCTTCTTTTTTGTTTATTTATTTATTTATTTCCAGGCTTAAGATAACAACTTCTATCTATTTCTATAATGGATAACTTTTTCTTCGTTCCGTTTCTCTATTTTCATCAAATTTAATTTCAACTTTTTTAACGCAAAATATAATTGCAACTTGGAAAAGAAATCAACTAGTTTGCAAGTTGGCACGTACTCTAAAAAGTTAGGAAAGCAAGAAATGAATCCCCCACCCTAGGACCGCTTCAAAGTAGCATATTTACTTAATTGGATCTTTCAACGGTAATGTTTTTATCGGGTGTTCGTTTTTAATTTTTACATAATCAGAATCATACTAAAATACAAAGATATGTAAAACAGATTAGGATTTTCCACACAGATCTAATTACCGAAAAACAAAACTTCAAGAATAGTTTTTTTTTTTTTCTTTTTTCAGATCCTACTGTAAAATCTCCTACTTAGTATAGCAATTAAAATTTACCATATGATTTGAAGCGGTGTTGTAACTTTGTTCAGTTCTAACAATTCATATGATGCGATCCACCAGAAGATTTTCTATTAGAAAAAAAAAAAAAAAGTAGAGAATTTTATAGGAGAGTATAAAATAGTATCATACTAACTTTTTATAGATTTATTACTACTTTGTTCTAAAAAAAATTTCACACGAATAGATGATTAAAAATTATGATATATAATAATAATAATAATAATAATAATAATAATAATAATAGGAATCACTTATGCATACCACTAATAATGGATTGGGGTAATTAGTTGACTCAAGCAACAGCCTTATAATAGGCCTTGAGAATTGAGAGGAGAGGAATTATATATATACATATATATATATATATATATATAGACTATTGTAAGATGAATAATTTCGGTGGTTAAGTAAACTAGAACGCTTTGATAGAATAATGTTAATTTTTGAATCTCTCAAGGTTTCAAATCTTTTGTCTCAAATGATATCTAATCAATTATATTATACCAAGTTATACAAAAAAGTTTAAAATGTTTTATGATTGACTTTTAATATTTTAAAATCTAACTTTATTTATTGATGTATTAAAATATAATAAATTAGACATCATTTGGATATTAAAATTGGAAAGAGGATGCAAGTTGGTTTGGACCATTAAATTTTGATACGTCTAGATGGACTCTAACTGAACACAACTCGAATGAATATTAGATTGTTTTACTCTTGAAGATACATTAATAAGATAAAGACACATAAAGTTATATACTTAGAACCTGGAAATAGTTTAAAAACTAAACAACAAAACAAGTTAATGCAGCTGTACATACCTAGGGATTTTTTTTCCAAAAAAGAAACTAAAAGAAAATTGAAAAAAAAGAAAGAAACAAAGAAAGTAAAATGAAACACCATAAAATTTTAGTAGATTAATTTTAAAGCCTTCCTAAGATTACTTGTTGTTCTATTTCTATATTTTAACGATGATACAGTTTCAACGTTTCTAAGGCAAAAATATTATTTCAACTTGAAAGAGAAATCAACTAAGGTTGTAAAAAATTACCTTATGATTTGATGCGGTGTCGTAACTTTGTTCGGTTGTAATAATTCACTGTGATCAAATCCACCGGAAGATTTTTTTGAGAAGTAATCAACAAATTAACCAAAGACAGATAAATTTTGTGCCATGGGGACCAAATGATCACAGGTCATGAAGTACTCACTTCAAGAAAGTAGACTCACACGAGACATATGACGGGCTACATATTAGACATACATCTTTTTTTTTTTTTTTTTTTTGGGGTTTTTTTTCCCCACAATAATAACTCGTACTAATAGTACAATTTAACTACGTAATACTACTTTTCAGTACATGAATGACTAAACATTATAGCCTTATTTTATGTTACATAGATTACACACACACAAAAATAAATATTATTTAAAAAATAATTCCTGAACATGAAAACAAAACTTTTTTTTTTTTTTTCGCACTTGAGAGGCGTAATTAGTTTTAATTTTATTTTTCGATATCCCTTTAAAATATTTATTTTGGATAATTTGGTTTTTGGTTCTAATTATTGTAATTTTCTTTAAAAAAAACATATTTTTATTGCAGGGTGAAAATACTATCATACTACTGTTATATATTCTGTATACTTTCTTACACCGAAAAGAAAAAAAAATCTCTTATGACGACGATAAAAAGAGAAAAAAAAAAAAAAAAGCAATTAATAGATTAATACGAATAATCACTTAAAACGAAAAAAAAAGGTAGAAGTTCGTTAAACTACCTTTTATGCTAATATTGGATTGGGGTGACTAGTAGAGCTCAAGGAACAGCCTTATAAGCCTTGAGAGTGGAGAGGAGAGGAATTACATATTTATATGTATAGTAAGATGAATTAATTAAAGAAGGACGCTTTGATAGAGTAATGTTAATTTTTCGTATCTCTCAGATGCCTTGTTTGGACCATTAACTTTTGCTGTTGCTAGATGGGCTCTAACTAAACACGACTCTGATGAATATTGGACTGTTTTGTTCTTGAAGATAACTACATATATCAAGATAAAGACACATAGAAGCATATGCTGAGAGCCTTGGAAACTAGTTCAAAAGCTAAGAAACAAAAAAAACGTTTATGCAGCTAAAACTTACCTTAGGATTTTGTCCAAAAAATAAACTAATGACTTGTTAGGACTTATTAGATTTCGAGTTTTGGAGGTTTTTTTTTTTTTTTTTGTTTAATTGGAAATGAGTGAATATTTAGAAATATGTATTTGGTTGAAATGAAAATTGAAAATGAACTATTATGTTTAAATATTGTAAAAACCTTATAAGTGTTTGGGAAAAAATAACAGTATGGACGTTGTTCTATTTTTCTCGTCGTTATAAGCATTTTGATACCAAAACCATCTTATTTCAGCTTGAAATGAGAAACTTGTGGACTTGTAAAGTTCAAGTTTTTGAAATTAGAAGAGAGAAAAAGAAGATGTAGATTTAAAATAAGATAGTAAACCAAACAACTTTTGAAAAAATAAAATAAATTTGAAAAATTGCGTCTCCCACAATTGTTCCAAACAACCTCTAAGAAAATAAATGAAAAGAAAGGAAGGACAAAACTTTTAGATAAAGGAATAGAAAAGCTAATTAAAATTGGAAAACAAGGAAAAGAAGCTGAGCACGATAAGCTAAACATATACGTACACAATATATATCTATTACTCTAAATATCAACGTTTTGTTTTCCAAGATATGATTTTTTATTAAATTTGTAAATTAAAACCTCGACAATTACATTTTAATCCAGGCTTATAATGATGAGTAGACTTTGGTTTAAAGTGAAGAAGTTCCAAACAAAGCTCACAACCAAACCGAACCATTTGCAAACAATGACAGCCGCCTACTTTATGACTTTTTAAGTGTTCACATTCAAACGTACGAGACTAAGGCCTTGTTTGGTGTTTCATCCCATCTCTAACTAAAATATATTTTTTTATCTCAATTTTTATCTTTTCCTAAAAAAGTTTGTTTTTTTCTGAAAAAGTTTTTATTTTTTCTGAAAATTCAACAAAAATTTTTAACTCAAACTTAAAATTTTCAAACTCAACTCATTCACCAAACGAATCATAAATCAATATGACACTGACTTTTCATCGTGTGTAGACACAGACCCAACAGGAAGGTAGTTGTCCGTTAGGTGTGCATTCCTCTTTGTAAATTACTGGAAAAGGTTTTCATGTTCATGACAATAATTGCATGGGGTTCATTAGTTTTAAGTCGGTTTTTAGTAAGTGTCTTGTGTTTATTTAATTAAGAAAAATCATTTTTTTTTTTTTTAAATGGCTAGTCAATGACAGGACTACTTGATGATTAATCACTGAACTTTAGTGATTTAACAAGGTGAAACAATAAATACTGATACATTAATGGTTTTCTGTTAGTCAATAAGTAATGGATTGCTTGTACATCAAAAAAGATACATCATTGAAAATCCAACAAAGATACATACATATATATATATATATATGTATAACTATCTTATAAAATAAAGTTATACTTTTTCACTATTCAAAAATTTAGTTCATCTATTTTGTTATTTTTTTTTTTTATCTCTCTCTCTCTCTCTTCTTGCCTTAACTTCTTCCCTTTCTTTTTTTTTCCCCACTTACTTTCTCTTACTCTTCTATCATACACTCTTGTCACTCTTATCTATATATTGTTATCATCCTGTCACTCTTCTTGCCTTAACTTCTTCCCTTTCTTTTTTTTTTCCCCCACTTACTTTCTCTTACTCTTCTATCATACACTCTTATCACTCTTATCTATATATTATTATCATCATGTCACGTACCAAGTACTAAACCCACCACATGACATTTTTAAATATAAAAATTAATTAATTTTTTTTGTTTTGCTTTGCTTTTTACTCTTATCTATCTATTATTACATTCCCACCACGTGACGGATCCTAAACCGGCCACATGACATTTTTAAGTGAAAATTTGATTTTTAAAAAATTAAAAAAATAAAAAAATTAATTACTTTACTTTATTTTCTTTGTTTATTCCACATGAGACCCATCATGTGATAATTTTAAATAAATATTTAATTTTTTTTAAATTAAAAAAAATTTAAGAAATTAATTTTTTAAGAAATTACTATACGCGTAAAGACGCGTACCCATTTACCTAAAAGCCAAAAGTTGGACCATATCTTTAAAAGAGGGGCCGAAAACCGACCATCCACCTAATTTTTCCTAATTCCAATTGTAGCGGCTGTTGTCCGTAAGAAAATGGCCAAGTCCATATCAAAAGTACTTTTGATTGCAGGATCAGGTTAGCTAATGTTGTATTTCGCTAGTAGACCAAAATAGCAGGTAATGGGTCACAAAGGTAAGCTAAACCAAGAGGTAAGAAATTATTCATTCTCTAATACATGCTAAAGTGGACAACATTAAAAAGTATAAAAGATCAACTACACTTGGATTTTTTTTTTTTTTTCTCTTTAATCAAAGGTTAAAGAAAATTGCAGATATATCAACTTGAGAGTGGCTATTCTTCGCCTTTCGTCTTCTCAAACTATTTAGAACCACCCAAATTGCTTAAACTGTTCATCTGAGTTCTGATAAACATTTCAAACAATAATTGGGGTGACATAGTGGCCATGTTCAAGTCATAATCCCGATCTCTCTCCCTTCAAACCTAACCCATGTGAGCAGAAAACTCAGCTCTAGAGCTGAATGTACAGATATATGAACTTGCAACTAATTGATGTACTCCAAGCAGCATTGGGATCACTTCAAACGAGCTGAAGAAAAGATTGCAAATAAAACGGACAAAATAAATGCAGGGAATTGACTTGCTGTTCATGAATAATGATTAATTTTTTTTCTATACCTCTCGTTGTTGCGTGTTCTAGTCAGCACGGAGACTTAGAAGGTGCAATAATCCTTCAGGACTTGTCTAGCAAGATCAAAAGCTCCGCTTCTTTTGTAGATAAGATGCAGATTGTAAGCGGCTTCCCTGCGAAGATCACAGAAACCAGGCCTCAGCTCTTTCAAGTTTGGATTTTCATTCGGAAGCTTTGGAATGGGATAATCCTTCTCATGAATTGCAATAACTCTTTCATAATATGTAGCTGCCAGTGATATGAGGCCAACATGGTGGTATGCTCGGGCTACATTGTATAGCGATTCCTACACATGTTGACAAAGATCGGAAATGAGTTTTGAGAAGGAGAATCTACAGCATAAACCATGTATATGACTAAAGTTTCAACAAATCGATAATGGACGTAAGAAAAGTATACAAAAAACAAAGGGCAACAAACAAAAGGTAAGAATTCAGAACGGGAAACAAGTGCATGTATTTGGGTGTCTAAAACGACGCACACCCAAGCATGAATTTGCTTTTCATGACAATAAGTATTCTTCCATGATTTTACCCTTCCTAGAGTGATATTTTGAAAAGTGCCCGAGAATGTGCCTCCGGGCAAAGTGCCACTTCATATCCTCTAATAACACCTCACTTCACTGAGGCATGTACCTCGGAGTTATATTTCTAGAGGCGTAGAAGGCGCAGCATGCAACCTTCGTTATTAGCTGCATTTTTAACCCAACATCAGTTGGTCCTAGACTTTACAAGACTAAAATCACATAGGCTCCAGAAATAAGAAAAGAGTTTTAGCTACTAGACCCAAAATCAGTCATAAAAAATCCTAAAAACACATATTTGAAATTAGAATTGCAGCAAGCACTTTATCTTGCATCCGTCTATCCCTCGCAACACTCAGGTACAACCTACAGCCTCAACCAGCTGCCTTGCTTCCCAAAAGAACAAAGCAGCAAAGCAAGTTTTGTAAATATACCATTCTTTTTCCTGGGTTTATTATTCCAATTGTAAGTTCCTAAAACAAACTATAAGAAAAGGCAAACAAGTGTTGTAGTTGATGAAATGCCACAAAACACATGGCGCAACGACAATTTGATGAAATGGTCAACGCAGGTTCCCAATTTGGTGATGGTGAGAGGGGAGTTCGAGGTCCCATTGACAGGTTTGTAATCAACGAGGATTATGATAATGTTGCAAACATAGGAACTCCATTTTCTAAGCCAATAAGTGTGCAAAAGAGGCCCGTCCTCAAGTATTTCTATATGTTGGCCCTATCTCTGAATTATCTCATTCAAGAGATAATTAAGTTCACCAATTATCTCGTAACTTAAAGTTCTTTTTCCAAAGAACCAGCTATGTCTAGGCCTTATTGAGAAAAGGCTTCTTTTGAACTTGTAATCGAGCAAATTTGTGACAAACTCTGCAGATTGCAACTAAGTGAACGAGGTACTCCACGGAAACTCTTTAAGCTTGTAGACTTAATGAATACAAATAGCCGGCACTTTAGAACAGCTTTGTTACCAACCCTGCCCCTCAAACACAAAGGCTAATCATACAAAAGCTTGCACTTCATAGCTGATTAGCACGAGCGGTGCACTGTGCAGACAAGATCTCACTACTATTGAAAACAGAATGGTGGTGAAATAAAAGGTCAATGCAGAAGGGATACATTTATTAGATTAAAGGTTGACACCGGCTCTACCCGTTGCTCCAATGATTCATGATAACTCGACATATTGCACGGTTAATAAGAGAGAGAGAGAGAGAGAGTGGTGGTGAAATAAAACCTGGCTGCATTCACAAAGCCTTGTGTTATTATGTAGGAAAGCTAAGCCTTGTGCAACACACTGATGCTTGTTTTGAAGTCTGAATCCTAGTGCTAAGTTAATCAAAGCTGAACCTGCAGGAAAACACAAATGCTTTCTTTATTTATTCTTTTCTTTTCCCCCAAATGAAACGTCAAACAATGCTCAATGTCAAATTCAGAAACATATCATACCTACACATAGATTAATCAAGGGACTATCTGGTAACAGTTTATAGGCTTCAAGATATTTCCTTGCAGCATCTTGATGATGGCTGGCAATTGTAAAATGATGCGCAGAAATAAGAATGGGCGGGACACAGTCTTTGAGCTTGCCTTGCATACTTTGTAGAAACTTATAATGTCTTGTATCACGATTCTCCAATCTAGAATAGAGAGAGAAAGCTACTGAATGAATTAAAATAAAATTAAGAACAAGATACACTTTAATCTTTCTGTCACTTTACCAACCAAATATAGTTATTGTCAATGGTGGCGCCACATCATAATTAATTTCTACGTGAAAGATAAAAGGCATTCTAACATCAAGGGCTAAAGTGACAAAAAAGGAAAAGTTTAGGGCAGTAAAATATTGACCACATGATGTATGCATTTTTATCTACCTCGAAATCACTTTGTAGTAGCAGTTCCAGGTAGCAATGCTGTACGGGTGCTGCTGAACAATGTATTTGACGTAGTCGAAACCATGTTTAGGTTCCGTGATGTTGTATGCTAGTTCTGTTTTAAAAGCATGTGTACTATTTAGGACCAGATCGAAAGGCATTACAAGAAATCTAAAGATGATATTCCAAAGACTTTAGGCAAAAGGTGGAAGAGAGAGAAAGAGAGAAAGTAGAACTCTTACGAGCTCCAAGGATCCGAAACTCCTTCTTCTCAGCAGGCAAAATGCTATTTGCCAATCTCAGGGTGAGACTTATGATCTCTAATGCATCTGAATATCTTCTCAAGGTAGCCAATGCCTTGCACAACTATGAAGACGACATCAAACCAAATAATAAGTAAACATGCATAAATTTGCATCAACTTGTGGAATTAAATCCTTCTATTTTTTCACCAAACCAAATCACTAAGCATAATTTCATAAAAATTGAACAAGGAATTCTTTATATAACAAGGTTAATGAAGGAAATAGTACTAACATTGATGACAAGATGGTAATGCTCTTCATCTTTAAGGATATTAGGCAATGGAGCTTCTCTCGGTTCTCGCAACTAAAAAAATGACAACAGTTATAGACCACCAATCACACAAACAAAAAATTAATTAAAAAAAAAAAAAAAAAAGAACAAAATCTTTATTGAGAAGAATTGAAGAATCTCCAAACCGTAAAAGTAACCCTAGATATGGATGGTATTTGAAAGACCACCCCCTCTCCCATTATTGGGTTTCCCAAGCCCAAATCACTACAAAATTCTCAGCCCCTCGACAGCTACTAATCCTCCTATTTACACTACAATTCTCTTCAAGTACTAATGGTTAACTAACCAACCAACTAACTAACCGAACTAACCGAATCCAATGGTGTAGCTAATTTATTCATGCCCAACTATACTGCTCAAAATATTGACCTTTCACAATTAAATTAGCATACCAAAGGCTCATCATCTGAACCATCATCAGATTGCCAGTCCACTCCAGCCGCAACTGCCTTGGCTTTCTGTTCCTCTTTCTTCTGAAGCAACTTCTTTGCTCTAGCAGCTTTCACTCTTTTTGTCACCCATAGAAAGGGGATTGGTTCGTTAGATTAAATATGGAAACCATGATGAATAACTTGCATGAGACCTTGAAATACCAGATGATATATGACACAGAAGAAATTAGATCTTAAAAAATAATAATAAATTTTAGAGTAAACGTTTTCAATATTAATATGTGATAACTTAGTCTAGGTCTGAGTATAACAGATGCACCACAGATGAAACTAGAGGATTTAATTTATCAGCAAGCTATGCACTTCAGTGGGTGTATCCTTCCAATTCTTGCAGTACAGGCACACACAGTAAACAATCATGTCTTAGCTTTTCTTTTCTTTTTTTTAAAGCCCCGGATAAGCTGTTCCACCTGCTTCTGCAGTTTTAGATTACTCTTGTAAATAGCACCACAAAAAGTTTTACATGAAATTTGGAAAGTGAACAAAAAATGCAAGTAAAATAGACAATGAATGTAGGAAGCTCACTCACAGATCCGAGCTAGAAGCTACAGGTCTAAATCCATGAAATAAGTTATCAGGTCCACGAGTTTGCAGTACTTTGACTCTTTCATTCAGAACTCTCCTTTTGAGCCGCCTTTTCACTTTAACCTAAAGTGATAAATAATTTTTTTTCCATCAGCCATGACTAATTGAATTGAATTTACATGTACAAAAACAAACAATAGTCAGACAACAGTTTTCTCAAGGACATTTTAGCCTCTTTGTACGGATTTGGTATCAATGAAGGGTCTCTTATTTTATAAACAAAAAAGTCACACAATAGTGACCCTGTCAAACAATAGAACAAATATAAAGAGGTCAAAGGAGAAAGCAAAACTGAGACGGGAAATATGACCATGACCAATATTAAAAGAATATATGTGAAATACGTGCGTGGCAATGTATGGATCAGGCTCACCATGTGTTCAATCTGAATCTCCTTAATGTGGTAAGCCAGTGCTCAATTCTAACATCCTAATATCTAGACCATATCGTTTTCCAAGTACTAAGTCTAATTACCTTTATATAATTATATATATATATATATATATAACAAGAATATATTAATGACCAAAAATTGAGCACAGAGAGAAAAGGATCCCAGCTCGTGATCATATCAGACAATGGAAAGCTCCTTAAGTATTTACGCCCCTGAACGCAACCTAGTACTTCACTATGCCACATAACATCAACGACTTACTCACGGTCCTCAAAGATTCTGCTATTCCTTCCCGTCCAAATCCTCCAAAAGATTGCGAAAACAGCTACAGCCCACAGAATTTTTCTCCTAGAGCTAAATCCAGGAGAGAGGGAATACTTATATAACTATTTACAGCTACAGGGAATAACCCAGAGAAACCCCAACTCCCTCAGTAGTTGACACCATTGTAGGCGAAAGAAAACAAAAGAAGGAACATGGGTTTTCCAAATGAGCTCAACGAAAACAAAGGAATTTACAAAGGGTGCATATGTCAAAAAGGAGAAACGAGATTTGGAAGAAATGAGACCTAGATTATGAAACACTCCTATCCTGAACCCCACCCCAAATTCGCAACCCCGCCAATGAAGAAATCAACTCTGAAAACTCAAACAACTCCTAATCAATCAGATTCCTTGGAAATTTGAAATCCAAAGAGCAGTTTTCACTCCACTGCTGAAATGATTCCGCACTAAAATTGATGATATGTTGGCAAAGAAACAATTTCTTCACTTTATCTTTTATGACTTGGATGAGTGGTGATAGCCTCCTGTACAAAAGACAGCAAGGAAGGGAACACAAGGCACCGTGATTTATATGGGTATCTGGTTGGGAAGAAATGGGGTGTTTCTTGAAGACGAACACAAAGATTAGCTATCCCTTTGGGATGCAGACGATTACACCATTATGGGCTACTATGGTCTATACTAAAGTAAGAAAACAAAGAGAAATTCTCGAGAAGGAAGCAAAGAAAAAATGAAACAAATCCAGACAAAGAAAGTAGATTTTTCTTTTCTTGTTTAAATTAGAAAAGATTATAGGAATCCAGATAACCACAGCAAAACAAAATCTATTTGGATTGCCCATATACCCTACAAGCCACAATGGACTTGACTTGAACCCAAGATATTATTGACGAGAATGGGCAGCCACATTATCCCACCAAATGATTGGTGATAATAGGGACAAGGAAGTTTGAACCAAAAAACAAAGAAAAAAAGTAGAGTGCAGCTTCATTTGGAAAGTGCTCTTGAGATTTTTCTTCAGATCGGGAGACCTTATGGGGTTCAATTATTACGGCAGTAAGGGTTGGATGCAAATGGATGAGACTACAATGTGGTAATGGGAGGCTCCTACAGACACCCATGGAAGTGTACATCTCAGGGAATAGCTACATGGAATGGGGTCACGAATTTCAGGATATGCAGAGGGAAACTCATTCTCTGGCACCCTCCTTTCAAAAGTACCATATCAGTGAGCAATAGAGAGAACATAAAGAGCATAAGTTGAAAATCTTGAGATGTACTTGTTGGAATTTTGAAGATTAGTTAGGATTTAAATTTGAAAATTAAGTTAGGATTTGATGGTTTTGTTTTTCTTATTTTACAGAATACGTAATCCAAGAATATCTTGGAGTTGTTAGGATAGTTTGTTAGGAATGTTCTGATTTCCTATTTTCTCTCTAAAAGTCGGTTAGGATATTAAGGGTTGTGCTCCCTATTTATTATTGTATTCTCGGCAGATATCAATGAAATTCAGAAAAATATTATTCTCCCGAACTACGGTCCTCATAATCACCTTTTGTTTTTGAGATTCACAGCAATATAATGACTCACGAACCAGAGGAAAAATTGCATCCACAAAATCCTCAAGCATCCCTTTAGCTCTGTATATATGGCCAATCTTTAGCTTTACTCTTCCATTAAGCCACCACGGTTTAGATTTATGAGAATGTTGATCAGTAACATCTGCATACATGAGCCACAAGACAATGTATCGACAGATGAATATTCAACGTTGGAAGAAGAAACAGATAGAACTACAAATGTTTGAAAGAAAAGATACCTATATTGATTGGAGGAGATAACAATGAAATTGCTTCGTCATCTTTACTTTCCTCAACAAGGAGGGAAGCCAAGCTCAATCGAGCATCAATATTATCCGGAAGTGTTTCAAGTGCTGAAATGAAACTAGTCAATACTAGAACCAAGAGTAAGCTAGAAATGCAAATTGCAAATTTTTTTTTTTTTTTAATAAGAAAAAGCCTTTTCATTGATTATAAATCTATTACAAGGAAAGAGGATGATGAATCCTCAACACAAGAGAGACAACAGAAAATAAAAAGTAAACCATACAAACTCTAAACAATTCTAATCCTCATCAGCCCACTATCTACCAATTACATCCATCCAATTTAAAATGATCAAGGAGAATGGAAAACCCTTAAACTCTGTCTGTTGAAGCCCATAAGGAAGCCAAGTATTTAGCCTTCTCAAAAATGTCAATCAATTCCATACTCCTTTCCTCAAAAATCCTAGAATCTCTCTTCATCCAAATGGTCCATAATAAAGACAGCACCATACATCTCCACAGATTTTTGCTTTTTTATTGGACCCCAACCCCGCCATATCTTCCACCATCAATGATTGACAATGCGCCAGAAAGACCCACAAGAATCCCACTTCCTTTAGCAATATTTTCCATATGCCACTCGCCACTTCACAATGAAGCAACAAGTGATCTAATGTTTCGCCGTTGTTCCTGCAGAGAATACACCAAGACGGAGACAATGCCGAATGAGGGTTTCTCGTCTGGACCACGTCACAAGTGTTAATCTTACCATGAAATACCAGCCATGCAAATACTTTGACTCTACAGAGAACACTAGATATCCATATGAAGCTAAAGGGTTCAAACTTTGGTATTTCGGGTTATCCACTAACGAAAGAAAAAAAGACTTGCACGTAAATCCTGATGACTCACACACCCATACCCTATGATCCGGCCTCGACCTGTTTTGTGAGAAAGAATGGATCCTTAACAGCAAAGATTGCATCTCCTCCACCTCCCTATTATTGAGCTCTCTCCTGAACCCAATATCCCAACCTAAATCATTATTCGCATCAGTAGACAAAATATCGGCTATAAACACGTTAGGGAAAACATATAGTCTAAATAACTGAGGGAATGAAGACTCAAAAGTTGTGTCTCCACCCCAAACATCCCTCCAGAACCAGATTCTATTTCCCGCTTCCACTCTCAAGGAAATATTTTTTAAGAAAAGTTTGCAAACCCTGAGATATAAATTTCCAAGGATTTCTAAATGATCCCCTAAATACCACATTCACGTCCCAACCATTTGATTGAATGCCATACTTGCTTTTAATTATCTTTGCCCATAAAGATTGTTGTTCCAACAGAAATCTCCACAGCCACTTATCCAAGAGCGCCACATTCCTCTTTTTCAAATTACCCAAACCCAACCCTCCATTCCGCTTACTCTTCATGATAATTTCCCATGCCGCAAGACTCTTCACTCTCCCCCTTCTTGAACGTTCCATATGAAAGCCCTCATCATTTTCTCCAAAATCTCCACCACTTGTCCTGGTAACTTGAAAATCGACATGTAGTTTATCGGCAAACTAGCAAGAACTGATTGAATCAAAGTCACTCTCCCTCCTCTAGAGAGAGAACCTTTCTTCCACCCATCTAATCTTTTGAAAACTTTTTCTATTACTGGTGTCCAAAATTCCAATGCCAATGGATTTCCCCCCGATGGAAGGCCCAAATACTTTAGGGGCCATTCCCCTGCTTCACAACCAAACTCTAAAGCCAACTCTTTAACCATAGCCTCATCCACATTTATATCTACTATAATACTTTTTCCCATACTGATCTTCAATCCTGAACATTTAGTAAAAAATTTCAATTTGCACTTAGCATTCTTAACATTCTCTCAGCCAGCCTCCAATAAAACCAAAGTATAATCAGCAAATTGGAGATGGGAAACACCCACTTCCTCTCTACCAATTCTGAACCCCTTCACCACTCCAACCTCCACTGCTTTATCCATGAGCCTCCCAAGCACATCAACCACCAAAGTGAATAAAAGAGGAGAGAGAGGATCTCCTTGTCTTAACCCCCTTGTAGCACCAAAATTTCCTCAGTTTGCCATTAACCATAATCCAAATATTTGCGGACTTCAAACATCATCTCAACCATTTCCTCCATCTCAGGCCAAAACCCTTCCTTTCCATAACAAAATCAAGGAATCTCCATTTAACATGATCATATGCTTTCTCAAAATCCACCTTGAAGACCATACCTTCTTTCTTCTTTGATCAACATTCCTCCACCGCTTCATTGGCTACCAACACCACATCAAGAATCTGTCTCCCTTTTATAAAAGCTCCTTGAAATAGTGTCCCTAAGCACTTCCCGTAATCGATTTGCCAAAACTTTTGCCAAAATTTTATAGACACTGTAACCAAGCTTTAATGGCCTCAAGTCTTTCAATTTCCTCAAATCTGCCTTTTTCGGGATATGGCAAAGAATGGTGTGATTCATTGAAAAATTAATCACGCCATTCTTGAAAAACTCTTCAAGGAACTTAAAGACATCTCCCTTAACAATCTCCCAACAATCCTGAAAGAACGCCATAGTGTTCCCATCCGACCCACGGGATTTATCTCTGTCACAACTAAACAGAGCTCGCTTGACCTCCTCCATGTCAAATCTTCTTTCTAACCACCTGGCTTTATGGGAAGAAATTGTGCTCCAATCCATTCCTTCGAAGGACCAGTGCCGATCGTTCTCCTCCATGATTAACTTCTTGTAAAATGACACCAACTACTCCTCTACCTCCCTTTGATTCTCCAAAACCAAACCGTCCTCCCTATCCAATTGAGAAATAATATTCTTACTTCTCCAATTGTTGACCAAACTGTGAAAAAGTTTTGAATTGTGTCCCATTCCTTCACCCATTTGAATTTCATTTTTCGCTTCCACGCCACTGCTTCTTTAAAAATTAACTCCTCCAGTTTGTTCCTCAATAATCTTCTCTACAAAATCTCCGATTCTTCTAATTGCCCTGAGTTTTCTTTGCTGTCCAGCCTTTCTATTTTTGCCAGCGTCTCCCTCTTCACTTCCATTATTTCTCCAAAAACCTCCTTATTCCATCTTTTAATTTGCTCTCTCATCCCCTTCAGCTTTTCCATGACTTTAAAGCCCTCCCAACCTGTGGAAGAAATGGACTGCCACCACATCTCACATTCTGGTCTAAAAGTGGGATGTCCCAACCACATATTCTCAAATCGAAATGGAGTGATCCCCAAGAAACCAGAGCTGTATCCAAAATCAAGAGGAAGTGATCCGAGCAAACCCTCAACCCTATCTCCTGTCTCACCTCCTTAAGCATTCCTTCCCACCCATTTGAAAACAAAAATCTGTCGATCCCACACTTCGCCGTGACCTCCCTGAAATTCAACCATGTAAATTTTTCATTAACCAACGGAATATCTCTTAGTTCTGCCTCCTTGATAAACTCATCAAATCTTTGCAAAATTCTAGTGGCCCTTCCTTGTGGAAACTTTTCATGACTAAATCGCACAATATTAAAATCGCCTCCAACACACCAATTTGGTTTACAGATACTGTTCAATCCTGCCAACTCATCCCAAAAAGCTCCTTGCTCCTTGTAAGAATTGGGCCCATAAGCAACTGACAAACCACCAAGGCACCCCCCCAATTCTCCACTCTGATTGAAACTGAAAATTCTCCCACCAAACTATCAATAACATTTACTGTTCAACAGTGCCATATTATCACCACACTCCTGCTCTCCCTACAGATGGAAAAGCTACCCAACTTCTATAAATAGCTTTCCACATACTTCCAATCCATCTTTCGTTCAAACTTTCTTTCTTTGTTTCCTGTAAAATCACTATATCCGGCCTGATTCTCTTTAAATTCTCCTTAATCACCCCCCTTTTTCTTGCCAATCCCACTCCCCACACATTCCATGAAACTATCTTCATAAACAACACTTCGATCCCCTTGATTTCTTATCTTTTCCATCATAATTCACACTGCTTTCCAAGTTTTGAAGTTCCCGAAGCCCTTTCTTGCTTTTTCCACTGTTTATTCCTTTATATTCTATAAACTCAGCACCTCTTCCCTTCGAACTCCCTCAATATGGTCCTTGGAGACTCTAATCTCAGGGTTAGAAATATTTGGATTGCTATTTGGATTGTAAATAATAATTGCCCTTTTCTTTCCACACTTTTTCCTACCCCGTTGACTCGATTTGGAAATCTGATTCCCTACAGCAATCTCAGAATTAACATGACTCAGTAAATTCATAGAAAGACAAACCTGTTCCGTGGCTGCTTGTGAAGGTGCCATGTTCTCTATCTGAAAAAAGCCCACTACATCTTTAAGGATTTCGTCCCTCACGACCTCAATTTCTTGTTCCTCGTCTGATTCTGGAACTGAAAAATTATCTTTATCTTAATCTTCAGCTTCACTTCCCGAGGATTTCCAGAATTTGTTAAGTTCCATCTGTTTTTCTTGCACGTCCAAATCATTCTCCAACAATTCTGCTCTTTTCTCTTATCCTTTCTTCATTTTTATTAAATTCCCACTGAAACGGCTTTCTTGAAGGTTTTCTGCAGTAACGTTGATTCCAAAGCTCCATTCTCCTTCGATTTTCTGCAATTTGGTCAGCCGAACATGAAATTTTGTCGACTCCTTGATTCAACGATGACTTTACTAGCTGAGAATAAGATAGGCTCGGGTCCAGTGATCCTGATACAATTTTTCCTTTCAGAAATTTAGCCCTAATCACCGCCTGTTTCTGATCATTTAGTTCCAAAAGGTTCAGATTGGACCTCCTCGAAATGCTTGACTTATTAAAATTAGGCCAATATTCCACAGGCCCAACAACAACCCTTTCTGAACTACCAGGCTCTAGCTCCCGCTCGCCAGAATTAATCCCATGCAACATCCGTAGGGCATGAAATCCGTTATGTCTCTCGATTACCTCCTTGGAATTCCCACAACAGCCGGCACAATTATTCCTCCCATTGATCTCAAATATTTTTTCCCAAGGCTACCCCTTCCTCTTCTCTCATTTCTCCAACGATTGAAGGCTCTACAACTTCTTTGCCTTTTTTCGATAATCCTATTTGCATGCTGGCCTCAAGAGTTTACATGTTGTTCCATTCTCAGTTTGCCATCTGCTATCCTATTCGCCACATCATTGTCTTGCCCAGGTAGAGAGCAGATGCTTCCGGTAACTAAACCATTTGTTATGCCATTCTTCCAGCCCCTCCAATAGTGATTTTGAAAATTAAACAATCCCAAGTGCAATTTCCTCCCCTCATATGGAAGTTCCATAACTGAATACAGAAAACTACTCCGGTGCCCTTTAACTTTCAATTTGGCATACAACAAAAATGATTGGTTTGATGTTTCCTCTGCAACTTCAATTAATCCTCTGCATGTTTCACCAATAGTCTTAAAGGTTTCATGATTCCACAAGTCCAAAGGCAGCCCTTCGACCCCTATCCAGCTATTTTGAACTTCAATCTGGACGTCATCCCAATGTGCATCACTGCTCAATTTCTCCATCTTGGCTATATTTCTTCTACCAGAGAACACAAATTTCTCCTGCAACAGAGACTTCATCTCGTCATTATTCACACACCACATCACTGCTCTATCTACCAACAGCGGAACCTCTATGATTCTTTTCAGTCCACCCTCCAAGCACTTCCTTATGAAATCCCAAGTGGTTTGTAATCTATATCTATAAATCACCACCGCTTGACTCCACTTCTTTACAAACTACCCTTCATCTTTTCTAACTGGTATCGATTCTTTCTCCGAATTTCTTGACTTGACTGCTCTGAGATTGCTTTGTCGGTCAAAGAAACTCTGAAGTCATCCTTTAAACTCCTTCCAACCATGAAGATCATACTCTCCAGGAACTATTATGTTTCTCATCACTCTATTTTCAACCTTTAAGATCTTCCAAAAGTTTCCAGCTTTGTTCTGATTAAATTCAACAATCAGTCTATCTCTGTCCTCTTTAGAACCTTCTAAAACCATTCTCTTTTCCATGGACGATCGCTCCTTCAACCACTTTGTCAAGCGACGCTGCACCTCCCAACTCCAGTTGTATTGAAAAACTTCTCACTCTATTTCTCTCTGTAATTACCATCTCACTCCCTGAATCTAATCTAAAAATGAAAACTTTGTGTTTGGTTCTAAAATCCTGATCAAAATGCTTATACCTCATCGTAATAAATGAAATATAGAAATGCAAGTTGCAAATGAAAGCAGAA
This sequence comes from Ficus microcarpa, assembly GCA_025413485.1. Lineage (NCBI taxonomy): Eukaryota > Viridiplantae > Streptophyta > Magnoliopsida > Rosales > Moraceae > Ficus > Ficus microcarpa. Next base: position 20,938,468 of record CM046385.1, read on the forward strand.
GAACATTCATATGAACAGACAAACTATCATATTGCTATGAAGAACAAAAACAATATGCAGATACCGGAAGAACAAAAATGAACAAAGATGTTTGAAAAAAAAAAAGGATTAAGTCCATCGTCAATGTGACAGTACTGAATTTATATGAAGTCCAAACTCCAAACCCAGTTTTAGCAAGAAAATTTTATATAACATGTGCGTGTGAGTGTGTGTGTGCGGTAACGGATCAGACAAAAATTGTGAACAAAACACTTACAAATACATATAAAATATGTTGTTTCTTATTTATTTATTAGAAAAAACAGAGAGAGTGAGAGAGAGAGAGATCATGCACCTTTCTTGAAGAATGAGATTGCCTGTAATCTATCCTTCATGGAGACGTTACAACGAGCAATCTTCAAATGTAAAAAGCCCTGCAAGTAAAAGAGAACTTAACGTGCAGTCTAATGTTCCCTTAAGAGACACACTAAGATTAAAGCCAAGAGCATTCATTATGCTGAACCGCACTCAATACAAGTTTTTATGGTAAATGAAAAAATATATAACAATAATTAATAAGAAACAGAATCATTATTACCATAAACTAGTTATAAAAAAAATATTAAAAAAAAAAACTGTACATCAGAGGACGAGGGGTATTACTCAAAAGAAAACGGGAAAGCAAACCCACAAGGAGAAAAGCAAAAAACAAAGAAACCAAATTATGCAAAATCAAATCCCATCTCCTTGGTCTATCAGAAAAAGAAGAAACAGAAAAATCATTATCTTGATATGCCCACAAGGCTACCCAATATTAGATTCTTTCCCAAACATCACAAATATCTCCCTCAACATCATCAAAGATGCAGTTATTTCTCTCTAACCACAGGGCTCGTAAAACAACATGTATTAACATGTTCCAAAATCTTACACTTCTTATTCCCTCCCATGAGAAAGCCCCCCTCAATCAATTCCATGGCTCTACTCAGAATGACACAAAGAACTCAGAACTTATATGTGAACGTGTTTTTGTATATGTGTAGCAAGGAACATTTGTTCTTTTGCCACATGGGCAGAATCTTGTAACATCAAGAGAATCAAGATAAAAAGAAACTTCTTTAGCATATGTTTGGTAAGAAGGAAAGAAAACAAGAGGGAGAGGAAAAATTGAAGTGAAAGAAAAGAAGAGGGAAATGAAAGATTTTACTTTATGTTGTTTGGTATCATACAAGAACAGAAAAGAAAAAAGTTGCATAATTACTATTTTACCCCCCTTAGCCACTCATCCTACAACAAGCTCCTCACTCTATTTTATTAAAGAGAAAAAGAAACTTGAGAAAGGAAAGAGGCAAGCAAAACAAGGATTTATTACTTTGTCACCACCAGGTGTTCCTTCCAACATTAGATAATACTTTAATGCAAAATCGTAATGCCCGAGATCCATTAATGTGTCTGCAGCTTCAACGACCAAGTGAAAATGAGGAGCGGCATTCTTTTCTTCTAGAACACCAAAAAGCATCTAAAACAAGCAACAATCTTGAGTAAGAAACACTACGTGTATGAACTGAATACATGGAGGGTAAATAAACTAAAAACACAGAATTGCATGCCACTGAACTCCACCTGATCAAATAAATGACTTCAACTAAGAGAGGCAGAAATTGCAACTAAATATTTTCATTCTTATAAGATTTGTTTCGCCTAGTCTCTTGGCATCACATTTTAGTATCTTTCGTTTGTCATTGTCTGGTCTTTTCTCCTTTGTTTAGCTGCTTAATTACATATATTTTAATAACATTCTATACATTACCAGATCGATCATTCTATGTGTAGCATATCTAGTAACAAATAAATGCAACAGCCATGCATAATTAAATACAAGCAACAAACCTCTGCTTTCTGCATGTTTCCCAAATGAACGTGGCATATTCCTGCTTTAGCAGTCAAATTGAAAGGCAACTGTTGTCCCAAACAATAGACCAAAAGTGCGTTTTCAATATGCTGAAGAGCTTTGCTATGCTCATTAATCTCCATCAATAAAGAAGCCAGCAGATCAATCACACTTAGATCAGCCTCAGTGGGATGATTATTAAGATAGTCCTCAAGTATTTGGATGGCACGTTCAAGTTGGCCACATCTTTTGTACAACTGAGAGAGAAAGAAAGCAAGAGAAATCAATTTCAATATAAGAGTAAATTTCACAAGAATAATCGCGAGAAATTTAATACAAAACCAGCTCCGACGTATGTCAAAGAAATACGAGATGGCAATTAAGAGGAAAAAGAAATGAGGAATACCTTTGCTCCTGTCTTTAGTGCTTCAACATTTTCAGGACAGAGTTGATGTATCTGATAATATGATTCAGCAGCCTTTTGATCATCCCTAAGCTTAAGATATAGTGACGCACGGAGCAATCTTAATTGGATATCTTTAGGATCAGCTGTTATCGCTTTAGAAAGGCAGTAATTAGCCTGATCAATATCTCCCTTTTCACTGCAGTTGATACATACATACACTCTTTGTTCACAAATTTGTTATCCTAAAAGTTTTTGGATATGACAAAAGAGAACTTTATTAGGAAAAAAGTGCAAGACTAGAGGATAAAGAGTCCTTTACAAAGCACAACCAGCCTATCAAAAAAGCGCGCTAAAGAACACAACAATCCAACAAATTCAGAAAAACTCCCCAAGTTTCTCGAGCTAGAAACCCACAAGAAAACAAAGTATTTAACCATATTTATTAGCAAGACACCTCTTCAGAATAATTTAAAATTCCCCTGTTTCCACAAAACAATTGCAAAGGAAGATATTGCGCCATTTAATTCTTGCTTATTCTATCACTTTGATCTCTCAACAATCTGACCAAAAAAAACATCGACATGATATCACTTTCACTAATTCAATTAGTGTAGAATTACTTTTCCTTAATTAGGGCTAGGAGAAGAGCAATGCAAAGTGATTAGTATTTTTATTGTTAATTACGAAGCAAATATAGCAATCCTAGGATTTTATCATAAAAGAAAGCAATAAAGACTAACAGATAAATATGCAGATATTAAGTAGCATAAAGCAATGATATCAACAACAAAAAACCTTACGTTGACCAGGAAACAAGCAACTTCCAAAGTGATGAATCTTTAGGCATTAAATGTGCAGCGAGCATGTAGAGACCTAAGGCTCTCTCATTATCACCCATTGCCTTGTGGACAAGTCCGAGTGTGTGATACGCATCAGGTAAATGCGGTGCTTTCAAAATAATCTGATGCAACACAGATATGGCCTGCCAAGTGCATATAGAATAACTGAGATGGGTCCAAATGGAAAGGATAACAAATACGAATATTTACACATGCTATGATAATACGTCCAAACCAATGCAATCACTAAATCCATACCACCAAGCTCAAACCTATGAATAAACTTCACTGTATTCGCTGTAAGTGTAGTTAGTGTTTGCAATCTCCATCGGAAGTCCCTATGAAAGGTGAGTCAAAGGAGTTTGAAACGCACTCTTACAAGGGGTCCAATTTTCTCATAAAATTATCAGCATCAACTAGACTCTCGTACTTGAAGTAAGAGTTGGGGATATTGCACGTTTATTGGAGGGAGTGTAATTACTTAAAGGAGAAAACAGCAACTGGTGCCAGCAAGATCTCGTGTTGAAGCTAAATTTAGAGCAAAAAAAAAAACAAACGTGCGAGTTGCTATGGTTGAGGACACTCATATTTTGAGAAAGAGATGGCTGTACCAGTCTTAAATAACTCATTCAACATGACATGACAAATCCTGTTACAATGGATACACTTTTATCAAAGAAAAGTTGGATAGCAGATCTATTTGCACGCCACCATCAGGGGTAAGAATAAATCAGTAGACATCCTTACCAAAGGGTTGGGGAGGTAGTAGTTTGGAGAAAGAAGCAAACAGCGGTTTTACCATAAGTAATTGTGGGAAATAACATATCTTTATTTTTAGAGTATAGCTGGCTCTTCTTAGAAATTGCTAGGAGTCAATCTAGCAGTCCTCAGGATACAAACAAACAAAACCATGCTGCACTAAGAGAACTCATTTCACCGAGCATATTACCTCTTCATAATGACCATGAGCATAATAAAGAGTAGCTTCACCAAGCTTTTGTACCACCTCACGATTGGGTTTATTTTTTGATCCTTTCTGCCTACCTCTTTTCTTAGGCTGCATGAGAAACAAGGTAAGAACAGCACACAAGCAGGGAAAGTAAATAAAAAATACATATAGAGAGAGAAAAAATTTGTAAACAATCTGTCACAAATGATTCTAACAGGAATCATACGAAATTCTTTGCCTCCCAATTGACTGCAATTACATGCAATAAATTGTCCGCCATGAACTTCAAAACAATTACTTACAAGTGCATCTTTAGTTACTTTCCTTAGGTTTCTCGATGTATTTGGATTTGTCTGTCCGTTTGACTCATTTGTTAATTTTTTTCTTTTGTATTTGTGATAAAATTAGAGTATGGTGCTTGGCATAGGATAGTCGCTAGATGGGAAAGAAAAATTTTAAAAATATATAGAAAACTGCCATCCATCCCCGGCCTTGGCTCCCACTACAATAATAAAAACCCAAGTGTAATTAACTTTTTAAACCAAGAGTAAATTAGCAATGTTTAGCTACAAAAAATCACAAGGGGCGCTTCGAGCAATATGAAATCTAGACGACACCACGACAGTTCTTGGTCCGAATGGATAGAGTTATCAATTAGGTTGATGGATCAACTTTCTTTCAAAACTATTTGAGATGAACATGTTGCTTAATTCAATATACCGGTGCATTGTTCTCCTCTCTATACACTTTGTCGTGATTTTACTAAACTTTTCTCATTTTCCACATGAAAAATTAACAAATAAATAAATGGGACTCTTTTATGATTGCAATAAAGCATACCAAGATCCTTCAAAAAAAAACAATCAATAAATAAAACATCCCAAGAAAATGTTAGAACAGAAGGGTAATCAATAAGTGATTGCACACAAAGCCTAACGGTAATTCCTTACCTAAATTCACCACAATGTGAAGAGTTCGGATCCCCAACCCCCAAGTTCAAAAAAAAAAAAAAAGGGTAAAGAAGAAGAGGAAAAACAAAGAAAATGAACCTCTCTTGATTTCCTCCGAGCACCATAATTCATGGATTTCATTAATTCCTCCATGGTAGCTCTAGAAGCGTCCTCAACTCTAGCCTTCTTAGCCAACCCTTCACTGTTTTTCATTCAACAAATTCATTCAAAATCAGCACAAAATATAAAACCAAAATAATAATAATAATAATAGAATTTTGAAATTAACCTTTGGGTACTATTGGAAAGGGCTTTTCTTTTCCTCTGGGCGAGAGCTTCATACTCGAGTCGCTCAAATTGCTTGTAAGGTTGGCCACTCAACGCGTTATCTTCCACGAATTCCAGAGGGTTCTCTCCATCCTTGAATCTGAAACTGTATTCTTCCTCTTCTTCGCATTCATAATCTTCATTATCGTCGTCTTCTTCATCTTCTTCATCTTCTTCTTCTTCTTGTGGAACTACCAAATGGGTTTTGTCCAGTTCAACGGCCTCTTCATAGTTACAACCCACCGCATCGAAACTTTCCGCCATTACAATGGAGTGACATAGAGAGGAGCCGATGTTGTTTGAATGATTTTCCTCTGTGAATGAAAAAAAAAAAAAAAGGAAAAATTCAAACACTGTTCTAAGAAATAAATGATAAATTGGGTAATTGGCCTTCCAAGAGTCTCGTAAAGAGATGGTTGAAGGGACAAACTATGGGTAATATTATAGGCTCCGTTTGGTTCACCAGTTTGAAGGGACAAACTATGGGTAATATTATATATCAGGTTTTATTTAAAAATACAGTTTAAGTTAAAAATAAAAATAAAATAAAATTCTCTTAAAAGTATATAATTTATTCTCCTTTTGTTATAGAGGACTAATTGTTAAGATGAACAAATCCACCGTGAATCCCTGTACACCTCTCCAAATCCAATTTTTCCAAGTTAACTAAGCCTGAGAAGGCATGCAGTCTTTCAGCAGACACTGCACCACTGTTTGAGATTCCTACTTGAGAAGGGTTGCTTGAATTGCATGTAACTAGAAATAACAAGAACTATGACCTTTTGTTCTTCATGTATTTAAAACACACACACACACAGAGTACGTATACCTATATATAACATGTGTCTCTGCACATATATAATAGTCCTTCAAAAAAAGGGAAAAAAAATTAAATAAAATCAGTTCCCAATCTTATCTCTACAGCTATCAGTATTCCACCTTCATTCTCTCTTTTTCCTCCAAAGCAACAAAACATCCTTCTTTTTTTTTAGCAACAAAATCCTACTCTAGATAAAGAAAAGAAAAACACTGATTAGCAAAAGCAATATATATTTATATATATATATATATATATATATATATATATGCGTGTACACACTCACATAAAAATTCATTTTCTAGTCTTCTCTTGAACTATTGTCAACACTCCACCTTCATTGTAACTTTTTTTTCAGTCAACTTGCCAAAATCCCTCCAATAAAAGTAATTGCTTCCTTAGAAACAAGACATAATTTCTAGTAACAGAATCTCATCATAGTCATATACATTACACAGACACACACATATTTGTGTCTACTAAAAAATTAGAAAAACATAATTTATGAAACATAATCTTTTGTATATATTCTTGACGGAATTGGGTCATGTGACCATGAAACTTATCCACAAACAATAACCTCCTAACCCCCTACTTTATGAGATTGTGAAAGACACAGAACAGGGAAATGGCCGCAGCAAGAGACTGAGAAAAACTCTTCTGATGAACAAAAATTGGAAAATTACACACCTTAATTTGTTTGTTTAAAAATTGAAAAAAAAAAAAAAAAAAAAAAAACCCTGAATACAGGCCAAAACAGAGTTCATCTCATCCTCAGATAGCAAAAGAAAACATCAAATTCACAAAAAGATAGAAAATAAAAAAATAAATTTCAGAGCAAAAAAAATTGAGAAGAAGAAAAATGGAGAGTCGCCTAAGGAACACAAATGACATACAGCTTTTCCCAAAAATAAAAATAAAAAATAAAAAAAGGAAAGAAAATGAATTCAAACCTATATTCCCACGGCCACGGCAAAGGGACATCCAAGCGACAGCAGGGCGGCGGCTTTGATGGTGGAGACTGGAGAGAGAGAGCAGACGGCGTCGGCGGGGCGAAACAGAGAGAAGGAGTGCGGCTTGCGAAGGAAAGAGAGAGAGGGAGGGCGATTCAGCGACGGCAGGGCGGGGTCGACGGCGATGGCGACTGCGACCGCAGGGCGGGGCCGACGGTGACGGCAACAGCGGGGGCAGTGCGGCGACGAGGTCTTGGGTTCGTGATGGGCTAGAGAGAGAGAGTGGGGGGGGGGTTTTGAGTTCACGGGTGGGTTTAGACGGAGAAATTTTTATTTGAAGTTTTTTCGTTGTAGAGATTCCACCACAATCCTGGAAACACGACTGTTATCTCGAGCTTCCACTTCTGTTTTCAAAAAGAGGTCATGGAATTTTTTTAATATAAACCTGGAAACTTGAGATTGGACAACTGTGATCTTGAGTTTCCACAACTGTTTAAAAAAATCGTAAAAACTCGAGTTTTTTCTACCGTTTTCAAAAAAGACAACCTGTGCCGTATTTTTATCATATTTTATTTATCCAATCTTTGTCGGAGAATCTATATTTTGTGGCAAAAGGAAAAAAAAAAAATTAGAAATTGGGTGGGAATACATGTGGAAAAAAAAATTATTAGAAAAGCTTGAACTTAAATACATTTGATAAAAATTGTTTGAATTGAGACAAAGCAAGACAGAAGGCCTGCATCTTCTAGGTGGGCTGGCAGGGCTCATCCTTCTAGCTAAATACTTAGGTTCGAATTGTCTTACCGTATCGTTGAAATATATCGACAATCCACTTCTTAAAGAATCCATATATTACGTAGAAGACATTCACTTAATATTAATATTAGGGGTGTAATATTATGGAGGTTCACCGAATCTGTCAATCCACTCAATCAAGTCCAATCTATTGAATTGGATTGGGTTGAAAGACTAACGAATTGGTTATGAATTGGGATTTTCCCAATCCGAAGGTTACGGATTGGGTTATAGATTAAAAACTTCTCAATCCATATAATCCGTGAATCTGAATCTTATATATATTTATAAATATGTGTATATTTTTTCTCCAAATATATTATATATATATGTTAATGTGTGACTTTACTGACTTGAATATGTGCTTAAATTCTAGTTCAGTAATTTTATTATTTGGCTCAAAATATTCTAGTTCAGTAATTTTATTATTTGGTCAAAAATTGCCTTTTATTTTGAGCTTGGTCAATGTTTGTTTGTTGTAATGTATTATTATACTAGAATTTGTATTCTTATGTTACAATTTAACTTATGAACGAAGACTAGAATTTAATTGAGTTGCAATTTTATTGAAATATTTTATCTCCAAAAATTTTATTTTAATTCCTAAAGTAAACGGATTGAATCCATCAATTCGATCTGCGTAATCTAATGTTTACGGATTGAATTGAATTGGGAGCTTCACGAATTAATGAAAGATCGTGATTTTTCTAGTCCGAATGTCACAGATTGAACTATAAATTAAAGCCTAATCTTTATAATATGATCCATGAACAACCTTAATTAATATTAAGATGGACTATTTGTGTACAGAAGTACATACATATATATATTATTACTAAATACTAAAAGAGAAGTGATTTTTACTGTTCTTTGAACAGTAACAAACAGTTTTTTTTCCTTCTTTTTCTTCCATTTCGCAGGCTTATGTAAAGTAATACACAGTTCCAAACAGTGTAATTACTTTTTTGCCCTTATAATTTTGCCTGTCAGTGGAGACGCCACAATGAATGGGCGGTTTTACCCTCATGTAAACTTTTACTGTTTAGTAAACAGTAAGCTACAGTGATTTTGGCCTTTTCTTCAATTTTTTTCGGTCCTGCTACAGTGCTGCACAGTAATATACAGTACCCAAAACAGTGAGTGTACAGTGAAATGACTCTTTTATCCTTAAAATTTATCTACTTTTTATTAGATGTACAGTAAGTTTTCGGTTTTGCCTTTTTGGCATTATCCGATCCTCTGATAGAGAGAAAGAGAGAGAAATCCGATTAGAGAGAGAAAGAGAAAAGTTTAGTTGAATTTATTTCTTTATTCCTCCAGTTTTGTATTTAAAAAAGGAAAAGTTTTTTGAATTTCATTCGTCTGTCATGTAGTATGCCACCTCATGTATGTATTGGATATTTCTTTTGCCGCAAAGCCGTGATGGAGAAACAAAAAGCAAAGACAATTCGTGTTGGTTTGTCTGACTCAACCTCCATAGAATAGTTCGAAAAAAAAAAAAAAAAGGTCCATATATTAAAATTTTTGAGGAAAAATTTTAAATGACCCGTTTAAAAAAAAAACTCCATATATTAAGTCTATCAATTAAAATTAAATATCCGTTTAGTATTTAAATTTAACTTTAACTAAATTATATTTTTTTATCTTAATTTTTTTTTTCTGAAAAGTCAACTAAATTTATAATTAATTTTTTAAAAGTTAACTAACTTTAACTTAAAATTTTTATCTTCAACTAACTTACCAAACGGAGATTTAACTATTGAGAAAAAAATTAAACGAACTTAAAAATTTTATCTCCAACTAACTTACCAAACGGAAGTTTAACTATTGAGAAAAAAAAATTAAACAACCCGTTTAAATACATTATCAAAATAATTATTAAAATTTTAATATAATATGTATTCGATTGAATAAGTACTGATGTGAAATTATTTGAATACTTTATTATTTCATAACAATTTAACTCAAATTTAAATCACAATTTTTAATTTTAAAAATCCATGTCACATGTTTTTTTTTGCCCTATTTTTACACTATTTAACTTAAATAATGTAAAAATAGAGAGAGAGAAAGAGAAAGAGAGAGAGAAATAGAGATAGAGAGAGAAAGTAAAAGATATTTATATCTACATTAAAATAAATTTTTTAAAAAATAAAGATAGAAAAAGAAAACATAAGATAAAAAAATTATATTTTATTAGAGGGTGTTTGGTGAATGAGTTGAGTTTGAATTAAGTTAAAATTTTTAAGTTTGAATAGTATTAACTTTTGAAAAAACAATTATAAATTTTGTTGACTTTTCAGAAAAAAACAAATATTGAGATGAAAAAGTACAATTTAATTTAAGTGAAAATACAATACCAAACATCCCCTAAATTATTTCCAATTATAAAAAAATAAAATTATATACATTAAATAATATTTGAAAATTTTAAATTATTGAATTAATAAAAATTTAACTAAAAAAAAGAATAATACATTTAAAGAATAAATTAATACAATTAAATAATAATATTCAAAATAAACAAATAAACTAAAAAATTTGCAATTAAATAATAATTTACAGAAATTCCAAAATATAAAAAGGTTAATAAAATTTATAATAAAATTAAAAATCAATAAATAATTTTTCTACGTAATTATCAAAATTGTATATTTATAATTATTATAGCTAAATTATTATTTATGTCATATATTAATATTATTATTTAAAATAAAATTCTTTTAAAATATTTAATCTATTTTTAGATTTATTTGTTCATTAAATTAATTTTGTTTAAATTTAATAAAATTACTTAAGTTATTAAAGTTTTTTGACTATTTAGGTTTAAAAGTTTTTAATTTTATTTATTCTTTCTGATTTTTTAATAACAATTTATTATTCTATTTTATTCTATTAACAACAATTCTTACCTTTAATATTTTATTTTAATATTTGATATTATTTTTTTCTTCTTTTTTTTTTTAACAAAATGTTCAATAAGTTTATTTTATATTTATATCTATAATCTTTAGAAATAGATTTTTTAAAATTTCTATTCATTTTTATGTTTATTTATTAATTTAATTGGTTTTTTTATTAAATTTCCCCACAATTTTGTTATTCCTGTTATTTTTCAAATTTCTTTTTAATTTTATTTATTATTTGAACTTTTTTATTTCAAGAAAATTACGCTTATAAATATGAATGTATGTATTTTAATATTATAATAGTAAATACTAAAAAAAAAGTACTTACTGTAATTATAATATATATCTTAATTAACTACTTTTATTATATAATACTCAATTTTTTTTCATTTTTGTTTTTTCTTCATTTCCCGTACAATCTATATCTTAATTAACTACTTTTATTATATAATACTCAATTTTTTTTTTGTTTTTTCTTCCTTCCCCGTGTAACGTACGGGTATTAAACTCTTATAATCTATAATGATATAAGATTGTTTTTCTAATGTGAGTTTCCATCGAGTTAAGAATTGGGAACCATAAATCTTCTTTAAGTAATGCTTGATATAAACCATCACATCAGTTGACAAGAATTTCTTAGTTAAAATTGTGAAAATTTTAAATTCATGTGATTTTAATATATTTAACTCATGCGTCCATTTTTTCACGTCCGTTTAATTATATGTATATTTTAATTAAAATATCATATCACATTGATTAAAGGGGCGTTTGGTTCACCAGTTTAACTCCAACTAAAATATATTTTTTTATCTTAATTTTTGTCTTTTTTTTGAAAAATCAACAAAATTTATAACTAATTTTTAAAAAGTTAACCAATTCAAACTTAAAAATTTCAACTCAAATCATTTTACCAAACGCACACTAAGAAAATCACATTATTAGAAAGATACAAAATGGGGCATAGTTAAGGAGACACATAAAGCGAATCTAGCTTTAATTGATGAAATAAATAGGGGCAAAGAAAAAGAAAGACAGGTCGAAGATCTACCATTCCTTGCAAATAGGCATAAAGGAGCCTTGAGATTTTAGAAAATTCGAACAAATATGGTAAAAAGAAAATGAACGAAGGGGACCTTGTGTGGTGGTTTTTTTTTTTTTTTTTTTTTTTTCAATAAAGGTGTAGTTTTTGTCTGAAAATACAAGATGGATCATCTAATATATTGCGGTCAAACAAAAGGTACAAAATTTTTTATTTCCCTATGTGCCAAGGAAATTTACAAATGAAATTAGTAAATAGGGTTTTTTTTTTTTTTTTAATTCCTTGCAGATTCTATAAAGCATTTTTACATTCTTTATTTTCAACGTATAACATTTTGAAAAACACGTATATGGGATGGACATGCTTGCAATGGACACAAACGTATTATGATTGGAAAACATCGTTTTCTTATAGAGGCTTGACTTAGGCTTTGGAAGGTAATGGAACCCGTTTACGATATTCCGCGAGAGCCCAAAGTGGGTAGATGTTTCTATATGCTGCGTAATGTAGCATACAATTCTTCATAAAAACTCCCGTTATTTCCTGTGTATTTACAATGAATTGGTTAGATTTTTTTTTTTTTTTAAATCAACTTTCAAGAGAAAAAGAAAATGACGTTATCTTACCTCTTGCGGAAAATCACCATCGTCCATTTGAGAATTAATGATCAACTTTGCCGCACGATGAAGAGGATTTGGATCTCTTTCCGCTTGACCAGCATGTAGCAAACCCATCATTGCCCATGCTGTATGTACCAAATTTGATCTTTTTTTTTCAAGAGGTACATATTCCTGCATAACCAAACACCAAATAAAATAATAACGGTTACATTGATTTTAGGAAGTGTAACCTAGTAACCATAACACATGTGATACAATTTTTTTTTTTTTGAAGAATTATTTTCTTAAGAATCCATTTGTTTAACAGTTGTAGGCATTGCTAATTATAATTATACAGTTAACTCTATCACAAGATATAGAGTTCAAATCACCTAATCCTTAACTTCAGTGGGGGGAAAAAAAGAATCCATTTGCTTAAGTGAGACTCTACAAGTCATGTCAGAAAAAATGTTACCTTGTGTGGGCATGAAAGATAGCTCTCACCCCAACCACCGTCTTCTCTCTGTGTTTTCAGTAAAAATTCGACAGCTTTTCGTATAGAGGCATTATTGTTGTAAGTCTTGCCAGCAGCTTCTAGTCCTCCCAAGGCAAACCAGGTACCATATGTAAAGCAAACTCCCCAGTTTCCATACCTATTTGGTAAAACATCATAATATGTTCAATATCTTAATTAGTTTGTTAAGATATAGGAAATCAAAGAAACATGTGTTCTAAGTAATGGGGAAGAAGAGGGCACCAGGAGCCATTAGGCGTCTGTATGTCTTCAAGGAACCGAACAGCGTTTGCTACAAAATGTTCAATTTCCTTTTTCCTGTGTCCCGGGTACATCTTTTTAAACAAAACCAGAGCTTGGATTGCTGATGAAGTACATTCAACGTATTCGTGTTCGACAACAATGTCCGCAAAAAATTCAGTGGGATTAAGTACCTGAATTTGAACCACATTGAGAGATTTCATAAAAATAAATAAATCTTAATTTGAAAGGCGATTAATTTCAAATAGAAGCACGCTTAAACAAAGAAACATCAATAAAGATACAGAATGAAGTTACTCAAGTCCTTACTTCCAACCACTTTTGTGCTCCTGCGGGCTCCCATGCTGCTAAACCACCATTTTTACTCTGTCATCAATTAAAATGAAGTTGATTAATTGAATAGTATGGTACAAATTATAGATCAAAGCGAACTTTTTTTTTTTCTTAAAAAGATCCTTACCTGCAGAGAAAGTAGAACATTTACGGAATCATAAAGCCGGTCAGGTTCCATTTTTTCACCAACGATCTCCGGTGGCATCAAAGAGAGCAATAGGCAACACTAGAAAAAGTATAAGATTAAGTTAAAGATATTCAACAAAAGAGGATGGAGTGAATGGCTAAATTTGAACATTTGATTGAAGTTACCTTTAAACCTTCCGCGGTACAATCAGAAACTTGCCATCCATGATCTTGATCAGAAAATGTCCACGATCCTTTGGAGATGTGGCGGTACATGCTTTTAAAGTCACCAGAAGGATTCTCTTTGACCTATACATAGGTTATGAAACGATTAAATTGAACTCTATCATTTCAATTAAAAAAGAGAGAGAGAGAGAGAGAGAAGAAGATGATCTTTGATAATTCATTCTAAATTAACGTTCTTGTTAGACAGAGTATTTGACCTGAGATTTCTTTATGAAGTCATGACCTCGGGCAAGAGTTGGTCCAATTTCGTCTGTGAGGTTACTAGCAAGCAAAGCTTGAACCGCAAAACCAGTATCCCACTCCTGGCTTCCGAAGCTCTGCAAAACAATTATGTGAAAATAACATTATTTGTTATTATGATCGCTGTTTTAGAATTTGTTCGTCCACTGTGAGGGAGCTTAATAATTCTAATGAAATACAATATTGAGAAAGGCCAAAGAAGTGAAAGAGAAATGCAACGAGTAGATAGATTTACCTGCATCTTCATTCCGTCTTCGGCAACCCACAAGTAATCTGGAATCCTGGCGAGGTGCTTCTTAAAATAGTCGCCATTTGGATCTTCAACCCAGCACGCAAGCATACACAACACCTATATATATTCGATGATCACGAAAGAAACATGATAATCAAACGAAAAGACAGTCATCGTCGTCGTCTCATAGTCTTGTAAAACAAACATTTCTCTACTTCGTTCACCTGCATCTTACATTACCTTTTCTACACATCCAATTGTAATGTATCGACTATTTTCGTCTTCGTAATGGATGTGATCCATTGTCACTTTAAGAGCTCTTTCTCTAATCAATTTGTTGAACGGCCAGCGAGTAAGAAGCGGCTCGCTACAAATATATAGACTATCCCACAGCAGATCTTGTACCCAAGGATGGGGATAATATAAATCCTCCTGCAATAAAAATAGCGGTTATTTTTGTTATTTACATGTATAAATATATAGAGATTAGTTTGGCGATAGAGTCTACTAACCTTAGCACATAGATGACGCACTCCTTTCCAATTGACTTCGGTGTAAGGTTGAGTAAAGAGTTCCTCCCTTAATTGTAGAATGAGAGGAGTGATCGGACCTACAAATCTTTTCCCGTATAAATACGACATTGGCAGATAGACCAATCTACAGTAGCACCACATTTTCCCTGCGTGTATAAAAGATAATTATTTATAACAAACCGAAAAATACTGATTGATTTATTCAAAGTGAAATAAGAGAAGAACATGCGAACCCGGATGCATAGGAAGAAAGGAAGGAAGAATCCAAAATTCCGGAGGCATGGGGTTGCTTCCAGCCCAATCAAAGACACCAAGTATCTACAAGAAAATAATGCAACAAATTAAACTAATTACATAAACAAATATATAAGATTTGATTACATTTGTGATCATGAATTTTAAAAAGCTAGATTTGAACATACCGAAAGCCAAGTCTTCCCCCAAGAGGGTATATGTGTTACACCACCGTGATCAAGAATCCATTTTCTTGCTCTCGCACACGAATTGTTTTTCCCGCCATCAGGTCCTTCTCCGAGTATTCGCATGCAAATGTAGTTGAGAACCGTGCAGAACATGGTGCTGTGGCCTTCAATGTGTAGTCCCCACCCACCATCTTCATTCTAAGGAATGCAAATTAAAATGTTACAGGAGCATAATTTGAGTTCAAAAGGAATTAGGATTTTACCCCCATTAAATAAACTTTTCATCTATATATATACATACATATACATATATATATATATATATATATATAAGAAGTGTCAAAAGTTGGCATAGTTCACATTCTTCAAACGAAACGAGTGTTTTGGCTGAAACGCTTGTTTTAATTTCGTCTTCTTCTTCTTATTTTCCCCTAGAATTTTATTTCTCACATTTTGGTCCCTTTTCTTCTTCTTCTTCTTCTTCTTCTTCTTACTTTCCCCTAGAATTTTATTTCTCTCATTTTGGTCCCCTTTTTTTGGTTTTTTCTTATTTTTTAAAAATAAATTTACTTGAAATATTTATTTTATCATAATTTGTCACTATTAAAATAACTATTCTCAAGCACATCCCCACTTCTATATTTTTGTACAATTTTAAGAAATATTATTTTATTAAATGTGACCTTCAACGGTTTTTTTTTTTCTAATTTGTTTATTGACATTATTTCTCAAATTATATGCGCATTTTGAAACATCTTTTTCCTTCTCAAACATATATAGTACTTCTATTTACCTTATCCTAATTAAAGATATTTTATTTAGAAGTATTCAACACGTGCATAGCATGTGTTTTGACTAATATATATAAATGAAGAAGAGGAACGAAGTCCCTTTCTCAATTTCCAAAAAAAAAAAAAAAAAAAAAAAATTAAAGAAAAGAAAAATTCAGAACTAAAGAAATTATGCACCTGATGATTGTAAATGTAGCGAAGTATTTCCCTACGATGCTCTGCAGGAAATATGGTATGAAGGTGTCCTGTTATGTATACACACATAACCTACAAGTAATAAATAGAAAAAAATTTAATCAATGTTGTCAATGATATGGGTATTAATATAGTTGGGATGTACGCGGAAAATTATTAATATTTCTTGCAAAATAATTTGAATTAAAAGGAAAACGAAAAGTAAAACAATATTGACTGACCAAAGGAGGAAGGAAAAACAAGGGGCCAGCATTTTCAGCGGGCCAATGGCCATCACTAGCCTGTAATGCTGAGAAGAAGTGGACAGCTCTCCTCAATGAAGTTGTGGTCTTTTCATATGTGATTCTCTCACCTTCCTCAACTTTAACTGGAGAAATTGTTTGTTTGAAGCCTTTCTCTGTCAAGAACTACAATATATAATCATGTGAAATAAACAATAATTAGACTAGAAAATTTATATTATACAAATTTCAAAACATTGGGAAAAAAAAAAAACCATTAAATATAGTGTGAACATCAAGTAAATCAATTAATCTTTTGTTGACAAAGTCATTAATTTTTTGTCATGACTATGACGATATCCTTACCCAGACGAGGGACGTACAGGTAGAATTTTTTTTTTCTTTTTTTCTTTTTTGGAGTATACAGGAGTCAAGTCAAAGTTTTGAACAGAATTGGGTAATAAATACAAAAAGACTGTCGTAATCTTTCACTTTTACTATTTGTCCATTTGTTTTTTTTCTCCTGAATATATATATATATATATATATTAATATATATACATTTTTGTCCTTTCTTCCCTTAAACATATCAATTTAAGTAGTGCTTTGTTCTATTTTTTTTTTCTTTTTCTTATATTTTAAAATTTTGAAGAGAAGCAAAACGAATATATGAAATGATAAGGTATAAAAACAAGTAAAAATTAATTAGGATTGTGATTTTATTTTTACATTAAATATCTAGAATTTGGAAATTTTGAAGTAGTGTGTCTGACGTAGAAATTAAGTGAATGAAAATTTATAATCTATAAGAAATTTAGGGGGCTAAACAAGAAAGAAAAAATGAGGTAAAGTGATACCTTTTTAATACAGTTATGATATAGCCATTTTTTGGGTCTTGAAAATACTTGGGGATTTTATTGGTGTTAAACACTACAACAAATAGATCAAAATGAACCTCATTTAGATCTCATACTGCGGGATTCACATTTTAATTTACGTTTATAGTGCTTAATATCACCGAGATCCTCTAACATTGTTTTCTAAGCCAATGGCCCTGTCTATACATTAATTCACTGTTAACGTGAGCAGTTTACCCTCTGTTTGATAAGAAGGAAAGCAAAGAAGAGGGAAAAGAAAAATGAAACTGAAAGAAAATAAGAAGGAGCTGAAAGATTTTTGTTTTTCCCTTATGTTATTTGATATCATGAAATGAGAAAAAAATATATATTTAATACATATTATTTGACCTTAAAAGCAAGAACCAAAAAGTAATTTTTGTAATTATAGAATGAATTTAGTTTTCCATCCACTTCTAAAGGGATTAAATTTATGGATCTCACTGTACTTATTTTTTTTTTTTCTATCCTATTTTCTTTCCCTTCTTCTTTTCCTCCCGACCAAACAAGTAGTTTTGTAATTTTCCTCCACTTCTCCCTCCCCCCACTTCCTTTCTTCCACTTTTCCATTTCTTCCACTTTTCCATCCCACCAAACAGAATCGTCTTCTCCGAGTCGTCTTCAATGAACCCCACTCCTCAAGTGCCATCGTTTTATTTTATTGACCTAACTCAATGTTATTGGACAAAATGGGAAGTGGAAAAAGAAAGAAAGGGGGAAAAGGACAATTAATTTAAAGTTGGAATTGACTACAAAATTATTCCTGGAGGTCACCTTCCACTTTACGTAGTACCACACGTTTTAGAGTTTGTTGAAAACCCAAAACCACAAAATATATATGCCTACATATGTGTGTGTACACACAAATATAAAGCGGTATGAAAAGGAGGAAAATGGTTTTTCCTGAATTTTTTTTTTCACCTTATAGGATATATATATCTATATATATATGTATATGTCTCTCATTTATTATTATTAAAAAAAAAAAAAACCAAGACTGTCTCAGATTTATCCATACTTTTCCCCTCCTATATATCTATATAGCTAGCCCCCAGTTGGGGTTGAACTCAAATGATAGTTGAGGTTTAACTAATGGGAGCAATAATTTTAAAAGAATTATATGATAGCTATTAAGGTCAGAATTATGCTTGGAGGATACCATCGATGTTAAGCATAATAATAAAAAGAGAACACATTATTTATAAATCTTACATTATAAGACTCATATTTTACTAATATATAATACTAATTAACACCGTCAATATCTTTTAACATTATTTTTTAGATCTGCATTCACTGCTGATTAACATGAAACAAGTTAAAGTTAGCGCTACCTGTAAAAAATATAGCTCGCATCCACTAAGCCAACAGTTCAAATATGACAGTTTTTTTTTTTTTTTTTTGGGGGGGGAGGTTAAAAAAGGATGATGGAAAACTAACATTGGGGGTGCAAACCATTGTCCACTGAAAATTTCTAATTAACCGCACGCAGTAAATGGGCATACTAGCCCATTAACAAATGCAACAGTGAGACCGAGGGGAAAAAAAAAAACAGGTTTCAAATAATGTGTTCTTGAGTAAAAAGAAAAAAAAAAAAAAAAGGACTTTTAATAATGTGTTTCGAAAAGAAAAAAAAGTCCCCTAAAAAAAGAAAAAGAAAAAGAAAAAAAAAGTAAACTAAATGGTGTCAGTCTTCTCTCCGAGTTGTCTTCGAAGAAACCCCACTACTCAAGTCTTGACCTTTTTTTATTGTTGACCTACTTAATATTATTGGACAATATGACAAATCGTAAATATAAAAACCAAAAGAAAGAAGAAAAATAGAAGAGAGTGCAAAGTTAGAATTGATCACTAAAGTATTCCTCGGCTCACCAGGTGTTCACCTTCCACTTTCCATGGGACTACACGTTTCAGAGTATGTCAAAAAAATAAAACCACCAAACATATATACCCATATGCACGCATATATAAAGGAGCGTGAAAAAAAAAAAAAAAAAAAAAAAAAAAAAAGAGGAAAATGACTTTTCTTAAATTTTTTTAAAAAATTATTTTTACAAGTAATGTTAATGAGTCTCATTAATTGAAACCTAGAAGTTCTAATTTAAATCTCTCTCCCTCGCACCTTTTGAGCTAGTCTCAACAAAATTCAGCTATATAAATTCAGTTATATGATAGTTGAGGTAAATGAAAGTGATAATTTTATTGATGTGTATGTCCTAATCATCAAAAAAAGTTTCCCACCCACGTACCAGTGGTTATGACATGATGATAAATAATATTTTATTTGAGTTTTTATTTCTAAGAGATTTAAGTTATATATCTCGTAGGTTTGTCGATCAGTTATCGATGAATTCTATGAGTTCGTGGTCTGTTTAGTTGATGCAAATCTAGGGAGGATCATTTGCCATCCTGCCAGTAGTTTCAGTTATTGCTTATCATTTACATATTGGACTCACGGACGTGAAGACATCATAATCCCCTTATATTGTTTTCAAACTAAATAAATAAATAAAGTTTCCCAACCATGACCCCTTAGATAAGTTAGAAAATCACCTGCATCCGCCAGAGGACGTCGCTGCTGGGCTTGACCTGCCGGCGATTATTGGAGAAGTTAAGGCGAGCCTCTTCCACCGCCACTCGCTCCTCCAGCGTGCCGGCCTCAGGATCAAACTCCCAAATCTGCCTTCCCACAAAGTTGTTTGTGCTGAATATGTAAGGGTCCTTTCCCCCCGCTGCTATCTTCAGCCTCCACATGATTATATATATTATATATATATATATATATCCCTTCGATCCTCTTCTCGAAATTTATAAAAAAAAAAAAAAAAAATCTCTTTGGGGTACAAATTTGGAAGAGATGATTTTTGTTTTTCTGGAGATCAAGTTGTAAGAACCTTTGTGTCAGTTCAGAACATAAATGTGGAATTCCACAGTAGTAGTACTACTACTGAGAGAGAGAGAGAGAGAGAGAGAGAGAGAGAGGAGCGGGAATTTGACGGATGGACAATACTTGAGTTTCAAAGTCCTTTTAAAGACATGGAAATTGGCTAGTTACCAACTTTTATTATCTTACTATTATTATTATTATTATTATTATTTTGGGGAAAGATTAGGCGCATTTACCTACCTTGTTCGTCATGATTCACGTTCGTACGCGTTACCCTTTTGAAGTCAACTGCTCTGCTCAGTCAAAAGTGAATGGGAAGAAGAGATCAATCTTTTACACCAACTCGATAATACATAAAATGGGTGTTTGGCATCCCCATTCAAACCACTAACTCAAAATTTTTTTTATCTTTTTCTCAAAAAATTTTTGTCTTTTTTTCAAAAAGTTTTTTGTCTTTTCTGAAAATTCAAAAAAATTTACTATTGAAACTTAAAAATCTCAAATCAAACTACTCTACCAAACACCCTATAAGTGTGTGTTTCGTTGGTTAGTTTGAGTTGAAATATTTTAGTTGTAATAGTAAATTTTTTTGAATTTTCAGAAAAGACAAAAAACTTTTTAGGAAAACGACAAAAAAAAGTTTGAGTTGAGTTGGATTGAATTAACCAACCAAACAAAGCCTAAAGGCTTGCTCGAACATAATTTGATAGAAACCGTTCCGCTTACGTGTACATTTTAAAAAATAAAAATTTTCTTAGTTTAAATCAAAAGATTTTTTTATTTTGAGAATTAAATAGTATTTAGATGGATAAAAAATTTTCTTTTTAAAAACAAAAGATTATTTAGAATGAGAAAAAATGGTATTGACAATAATACAATGTAAAAAAATTTTAAAAAGATTATTTTTCCTTTTCATAAAATATATCGTACAAAATAAGTTTAAAAATAAGATAGTTTTTCTTTTTTAAAAGAAGAAAATGATGAAAAAAGTTGAGAAAACATTTTTTTTTTGTAAAACTTTTGCCAATTTCGGAAATTTGACATATCATCCAAACATATGATTAATTTTTTGGGGTCCAAAAACTATTTTTGAAAGTTTTTAAATGATTTATCAAAAATATTTCCTGTTAAAGTTAGTAAATATGAATTTTTTTCTAAATAAGAAAATATGAATTCTAATAAAAACTGTTATGAATATACTTTTAAAATTGTATCAGATTTTAACATTTTTATTACTTATATATAAAACTTTAAAATCATGTCTGACTTGATAAAGTTTTTCAAAAATATGTGGTTTCGGTCAAATATTTATTAAAAGTCACATTTTTTTTTTATTTGTTCTCTTTTACTTATTAAAAAGAAAAGAAAAGCAAAATGACACTTTAAATGTAACTAGAAATGGGCATTATACAGAAAAACGGCATGGCAATTGAAACTTTTATTTTTTTGGTGAATCACAATTGAACTTATAATTGTCAACATCATGCTCTTGGTGTTATTCATCTTATTGTCAATGTAAATCCCAACTTGCCAAGTATACATATATATATGTGTGTGTGTGTGTGTGTGTGTGTGTGTGAGTTTTTGCCACACACTCATACGTCAAGCGAGCCAAGCGGCAGATTGCCTATGTGCAATTATTTTGTTAGGTTTCTATCGCTATGTGCATTTATTTTGTCAGGTTTCTATCCTAAAATTTTCAAATAGCAATAAATATACTGGATTTTTTTTTCTTTCAAAACATAACTAACAACTACATGTTAACAACTCCTAAATTTATACGTTGCACTCTTTTATTTGTTTTATAAATGTTTATACATGAACTCATATTAGCTATAAGCATATCTTCGTAGATATGCTTATATATATTTAAACCAGGGTGGTGCTGTATATTTAAATTTCTCTACCTTTCTTTGAATCGTGTAAATTAAACAAAGCTACAGTCAATTGAAGTACTGAGATATATATTATATATATATATATGTATGCATGCATGTATATTGCAAATGCACCGGCCAACATGCAGTTTCTTTGACAATGTATACATTAAGAGGATATTTGGTGAATGAGTTTGTGTTAACATTTTTAAGTTTAGTTGAAGATAAATTAAGTTGGGTTTAAATTATGAGTGTTTAGTAAAAAATTTGAGATAAAAAGCTTAACTTGAATTGAGTATTTGGTTAAAAAGTTTGAGCTGAAAAGTTTAAAAAGAGTTATGGCCCTCTTTGGATGTAAAAAATTTGAGTTAAAATTTTTAAATCAAATTTAACATTCCATTATAGGGTTCTGATCAGAAAAATGAGAAATTAAAATAAACTCAATTAAAAACATACATCAACAACATACATCAAAACTTTTTATAATAATTTCTTACGTAGTCATAAAATACAACAACATGAAATACATAGTTGGTCACTAAAAGTTAATAAAAAAACCATACTAATTACAATCCTAATCTGGTTTAACTAGATAAAACTGAGATTGATTTCAAGTGGATTTATACCATAGAGATGATTGATATCTGTCCCACATATCATCAACCATCATATCTCTCATCTGATTCATTGCACCCATTCTCGATTCATGTTACTACGTTCCTGTACTGGGGCTAGTACCGTCGACCCTATCGGCCAACACGTAATCCGCATTAACATCGACAAGTCCACCTACAGGCACACAATCTGTCACATATTCTTCAAGAAGAGATCTCCAACCTGCACCATCCTTATGAAATGATGTAGTATCGCACACGCAACTGGGATCATTACTTGTTTGTTTATTGGATAACTGTTTATGCCTTTAATTATTTTAAATCTTGCCTTCCAGACACCATAGGTTCGCTCAATATAATTCCGCAACGATGAGTATGTGTAGTTAAAAGCTTCCTTCCTGTTGCCTAGCCCGACACGTCGTCTTCGATATTCTAGTAAATAATACGTCTCTCATCAAAATAGACTAAGGAAACAATCCTTATTAGCGTAGCCTGAATCTGCTAAGTAAAATTTTCTTACAATATAAACATCGCATTATTAAGACCAATCTAAAGTTTTGTAACTAATTTATTATTTATAAATACTGCTATAATTTGACAGATCAGCTTACCTAGTGGAGGTATTGGGAAACCATGGAATGCTATTGTCTCTTCCAACATTCTGGCATCATGACAAGATCCCTCATAACTGGTTAACATATATATGAATTTCATATCAAAAGAACATGCCGCTAATACATTCTGTGAGTGATGCCCTTTTCGATTAATCTATGCGTCCACATTTTCCCGTACACTACTAAAAAGAGGGGATTACATGACGGTTTTTGACCGTCGTGCAAAGTTTACACGACGGTTACAGAACCGTCGTGTAATCCACCGTCGTGGAAGATACCACGACGGTTATATGAACCGTCGTGGTATCTCAAATTTACACGACGGTTAACAACCGTCGTGTAATCCCGTATTTAAGTAGAAAAATCGTGGTGTAAAGCGAACTTTACACGACGGACATATAAAAGACCGTCGTGTAAAGCGGACTTTACACGACGGACATATAGAAGACCGTCGTGTAAAGCTGATTTTACACGACGGACATACCGAAGACCGTGGTGTAAAGCGGACTTTTACACGACGGACATATAAAGACCGTCGTGTAAGGCGGACTTTACACGACGGACATATCGAAGACCGTGGCGTAAAGCGGACTTTACACGACGGACATATAAAGACCGTGGTGTAAAGCGGACTTTACATGACGGACATATCGAAGACCGTATTGTAAAGCAGACTTTACACGACGGACATATAAAGACCGTGGTGTAAAGCGAACTTTACACGACGGACATATAAAGACCGTCGTGTAAAGCGAACTTTACACGACGGACATATCAAAGACCGTCGTGTAAAGCGGACTTTACACGACGGATATATCGAAGACCGTGGTGTAAAGCGTACTTTACACGAGGGACATATAAAAGACCGTGGTGTAAAGTCCACTTTACACGATGGACATATAAAAGACCGTGGTGTAAAGCGGACTTTACATGACGGACATCTAAAAGACCGTGGTGTAAAGTCCACTTTACACGACGGACATATAGAAGACGGTGGTGTAAAGTTTCGGAGTCTATCGTGAAATGGCAAAAATCAAGAGACAATTCAAGATATTAACAACATTGATCAAGGTAAAAACATACCAATTATTATATATTACAAAGATGGAAAGTCATAATCAACGAATTCCATTACATGAAGACACCATTCACCCCTAATCAAATCCAATTCATCAGAAGTGAAAAATTCTTTACTTTTAAGTTCGTTAATTCCATTAAACACTATTTCCCTCATAAAACCTAAAATGAAATAACTACATTCAACACTTCCCTCTTGCAGAGGACAAGGCCGGTTCGAGATTTTCGTTTTACAATCTCGTCTCCTTCTAATTCCTTCGCCGACCGTAATCTTCCAATCCGTTGGGCCCTAGCAAATTGGTAAAGTTCAAGCTAATTAATATGCATATAATTAAGATTAACAAAAAAAATTAGCATACTAAAATTGCCTTACATGTTTATGAGTTCAGTAAAATCGTCTCATTTCTTCTCTCGAAAAGGATCAAAATAAAGGACGAGGTCCTCCCATGGGTCAATGACTCCTAAAACCAGAACACTACAAATTACACTCCACGCAAGTTATTAAAGTATTGTGTGTTTGTAGTTTTGTTAGAAAATAAGAAATTGAGTAATATGGAAGTCACCTTGCTTTTCTTTAAAGAAAAATAGTCACGGCCTTGATGGGAACACGGGGAGAGAGAGGTGGTGGTGACGGCAGCGGCGGCGGAAAAAAATCGGGGCCATGGCGGCGGTTTGGGACAAGTTTGAAGTGGTGGCGGCGGCGTGACCGGATTTTAAGTTGGGGGGGCGGGCGAAGGAGGTGGGGAGGAGAAAAGTTTGAGTTGTCTAAAGTGTTGAAGATGAAAATGATGATAAATGAAGAGGAAAGTGTATTTAAGTAATGGGTTTTCGTGCGAATTCCAAAGCATGAAATTTGAAAATTTTGAAAATTTTCGGAGGATTACACGACGGTTATAATAACCGTCGTGTAATCCTTTTTTTGAAAATTTTCAAATTTTAAAAATTTGAAAATTTGAAAATTTTCGGAGGATTACACGACGGTTTTAAGCAAAACCGTCGTGTAATCTTAGGATTGCATGACGGTTTTTAGAACCGTCGTGTAATCCTTTTTTTTTTAATTTGAAAATTTAAAAAATTTTTGGAGGATTACACGACGGACATTAGGACCGTCGTGTAATCCTCCTTCGATGAGGATTACACGACGGACATAATGTCCGTCGTGTAATCCTCCTTATGTCCGTCGTGTAATCCTCCGATTACATGAGGATTACACTAGGATTACACGACGGACATTATGTCTGTCGTGTAATCCTCGTGAATCCTCCGATTACACGAGGATTACATGACGGACATCCGTCGTGTAATCCTCCTTCGATGAGGATTACACGACGGACATTATGTCCGTCGTGTAATCCCTTTTTTTTTAATTTGAAAATTTTAAAAATTTGAAAATTTTGAAATTTTGAAAATTTTCGGAGGATTACACGACGGTTATAAAAACCGTCGTGCAATCCTTTTTTTTTATTTGAAATTTTGAAAAATTTAAAAATTTTCGGAGGATTATACGACGGTTTTATATAACCGTTGTGTAATCCTTTTTTTTTTCTTTTTTTTTTTTTGAAATGCTGCCGGATTACACGACGGTTCCATGAAAACCGTCGTGTAATCCTTTGTTTACACGACGATTTTATCAAACCGTCGTGTAATCTTGTTTAAGACGACGGTTTCACAAAAACCGTCGTGTATTTTCCGTCGTGTAAGCTAACTTTTGTAGTAGTGGTAGTGACACACATAAGTCGTGTGTGCCATCTATAGCGCCAATATAACCCTACATGAATAATTACACTATTTAATATGGGTACCATCATTAATGATTCCCATTTTCTATTAATTCTTTCATACGATCATATGATGCGATTACATCGATAACATACATCAAACCATGGCTGATACTTGTACGAGTGCTTAAGAATCAAAGGTTGAACCACTGTGTAGTCGAGTAGTCTGATGAATTCGTCCTTTAGCGCACAAATAACCTTCAACACTTTAAAGAACCAACGTGAGGTTGTCTCTCTAGAATGCTGGAACAAATACGAAATGTGTCGGTTTGTAGTGCCTTGCGCGCAAATGGATAAAAAAAAAAATGAACAACTACTCGTTGACATTCATATTAGAAGTTGGCGTCAATAATTCCCAACTACCTAATAGGTTACTTAGTGATCTGAATGTTTCTGACTTCATACTGATCAATCCTTAAATTATTTCTTCATGGCCATTTAATATCTCTTCGATACGCATGCTACCAGTTAGTCTTAAATTATGCATTGGTTGTGGATCTCTTCGTCTATTACACCGATTGGCAGACACGACTACCACTGCCATCGCAAGATAACTGTCATCGTTGCTATTCTCGTTTTCTGAGTATACGTTATCTTCTTCCTGCTTGAATGCGGAATTATACTCATTCATGTTTAGGGTAGATTGATATCCTCTCTAAAATTTGATGTTTACCTGATGTAAAATTATTATTATCAAACTAGAAAAAAGTAATTCCCCATACCATTATACTCCGATCAACTATTCGTCTCAAAGTGAATACTAACTAAAAATTTCTCCCATATAAAATACAAAACATGGTTAATGTAATATAAAATATAAGAATTAAAAAAACATCAAATAGCGTAACAACATGCTCGACGTAATTTACAAACAATTATGAAATAAAAAAAAATAAATACAATCCAATAAGAAAAATAATGTCAAACAAATGGATAAAAATTAAACTAAATAAAAACCAAGTCGAACAAGAAACTCAATCGGTCGGGGGCCGCTGGGACTGAACAACGGATGCAATAATTTCTCGCCTATCGATTTCGGGCAGCTTGTGGAAGGTACGTTAGAGCTGTGGATGAGTATCGAAGTAGTGTCACATTATCGTCCGCTGATTGGGTGGAATACCCATCTCTGACATAACTGTCATACACATCAGCATGTAATCCGTGCAGCTTGATTGGTCGATACTTGTGCCCAATTGTGATCGGCCATGGAAGTGATTGACTATTTCTTGCATTGCCATGAATGTCATCTCATCCGTTTCATCTCTTTGCTTCATCTTGCCAGAACTGCCCCTAGATCGCGACGACCTGCATCGGCGCCTGATCTTCTGTTGTTGCAATGGCGCGCACCAGTAGATGGTGTTAGATCCTCTCCTAAAACCGGTCCGTTGCCAGAGTTGTCCAGTGAGGCATCAAGCTCGACGTTTGCAGTACTATCATCTCGCATCGTAATTGAGCCAAACCCCGTGGCACCTACTACATGATTTTTCTCAAAAACGTTATAATAAAGCTCCTTGTTGTGTAGCCCCTCTGACTGAGATGGTTGCATTCCTTATAAACTTACAAATAAAGTTTTATCAACATAAAAGTCCAATCATCGCATGAATAAACAATATAGGACATGCCATTTATTAGTGCGATTTTTGATTACTTGAATAAAGCTCTGCCACGTATCATCTGAGCAGATGACTAGATTCGTCAACAGATCGTATCCTAAGCGAGTTCGACATTGCAACGCCTTCTAGTCCCTATATATTTTCTTCATCCTCTCCTTCTTTTGATATAATGTTATACCGTACGTAGGAACTCCTCCATACTCAGCATTAAACTCGGTGGCCCATTGATTGAGGATTGCAAGTGGAGGATGTTTACCGCCACTGTAGGCCAAGTGGTAATCAAGCTTTTCAAGGAAATTTTTTTCCCTCACATGATCCCAGATGTACGTCTCACTCGTCGCTTTTCGAGGCATTTCCTTAAGAAAGTGATATCCAAAAAAGAAAAACATAACTACATAAAAAAGGCACAGGAGGAGGAGTTGGCTTAGTATAAATTGATTGACATATTTCATCTGAGGCATGCCAATGACCCGATACATATACAACTACCATAGCATATAAGTAACAGGTTCAAGGTTAATCTCATTCAGGACAAGCATAACCTACGATTAAGCCCCTTAACAACAAACATGTGCTTATATATCGGTCAGTCAGATTACTCACCAGTCAGATTATAATACAAGATATGTTAATTTGCTACATACATCATTGCCAACTAGGGATGAAAGTTGATCGTTAACCGAGATGTAAAACACCAAGATTAAAACAGCAAACACCAAGCCTTGACCAAAACCAGGTTTTGTGTCAGTCAAACCGCTCAAAAACTAGCACAAACCATGTCTAATGCACCAAAACACCAAGCCTTAACCCAAACCAGGTTTTGGGTTTGTCAAACCTATCAAAAATGAGCACAAACTAAGATTAAAATATCAAAACACCAAGCATTGACCTAAACCGGGTTTTGTGTTTGTCAAACCACTCAAAAACTAGCACAAACCATGTCTAATGCACCAAAACGCCAAGCCTTGACCCAAACCAGGTTTTGGGTCTGTCAAACTACTCAAAAACTAGCATAAACCATGACTAATGTAGCAATACACTAAGCCTTGACCCAAACCAGATTTTGGGTCTGCCAAACCTATAAAAAAAAGAGCACAAATCAAGATAAAAACATCAAAACACCAAGTCTTGACCCAAACCAGGTTTTGGGTTTATCAAACCTATAAAAAACGAGTACAAACCATGTCTAATGCACCAAAATACCAAGTCTTGACCCAAACAGGTTTTAGATCTGTAAAACCACTCAAAAACTAACACAAACCATGTCTAATGTATCAAAACACCAAACCTTAACCCAAACTAGGTTTTGGGTCTGTCAAACCTATCAAAAACGAGCACAAACCAAGATTAAAATAGCAAAACACCAGGCCTTGACCCAAACCAGGTTTTGGGTCTGTCAAACTACTAAAAAACTAGTACAAACCATGTCTAATGCTCCAAAACACCAAGGCTTGACCAAAACCAGGTTTTGGGTCATCTAATAAAGATAAAAACGAGCACAAATCATAATTAAGGCACCTAAAATGAACACAATCCATTGCTAATCAACAAAAAAATCAACCAACAGCCAAATTTTGGGCCAAATTTAACCAAAATTTAACCCAAATGAGGATAAACATTGCAAGCCGACTTCAAATTGAATATTTCAGCATGTGTCAGGCAGCAAAATACCTAAACCCAGACCCACATCAGAATGGCTCGTTACAAACGAACTTCAACATTAAAACACAAACCAAGTTTTCGGCATCAGAATACCAAAAATTGAAGCAAATTTGTTTGACTAATAGGGGAAGAAATTATACTAGGGTTACCGAGTTCGAGTCGGAGAAGGAGTAAACACTGGCTGCAGGCGGATTCAGGCAGGAACCAACGGGCCGGGGAGATGATTTTCGAAGTCGAAAATAGTAGGTAATCAGCCCAAGAGTTCGCCTTTGCTTCGCAGACCCCAATCGGCTTTACATCTGCTTAATGGGGAGTGGGAGAAGCCAAAAGCTCAACGATTAAATAAGCAAATGGGAGAGAGGAAGGAGGACCAGTAGACGGAGGTCCTAGTAAGCAGCAGATGATCGAGGGGTTGGGAGGCATAGGCCACAGCGCCACTGACAAGCAGCAGATGGGCACCGGTGGGGAGAAACACGAGGGTGGTGAATAGTGGGTAAGGCAGAGGTGAGCTAGAGACCACAGAGACGAGTGGGTGCACAGTAAACCACGTTGGTTTACTATGCAACGATTTAAAGGGTGTTCCAAACTGAATTGACATGCCAAACAAGTTCAGTTGGAATTCAAATAAAAAATATGAGTTCCAATTGTAATGCCAAACAAGCACTAATATTAATAAAAAAAAAATCAAAAAAACTATGTCATTAGTGTTAATAAGTTTCATAAACTATGAAATATATTTATTGTGCTCCTTAAACTTTAACATATGTACCAAGTTATCCTCTCAGTTAGTTACTGTTAGTTTTTTCGTTATCTTTAATGTCAAAATATCACATGAACTTTATTCTTTTTTTTGGTCAAAATACCCCCTGATCATCATTATTTATGTCAAAGTTCCCCTGATCTTTTATATTTGTGCCAATTCCATCTATTTTATTTTATTTATCTAACATTGTATAATTACCTAAATTTTTTAGAATAGGTAAAAAATTGTTTTTTCTACTCAAAGAAAATGTATCTTTTATTGACCCACCTTTTTTTTGGCTTATTTTAATTCAAATTTACATTTATTTTGATTTTCTTAAATAAAAATAACTACACAGCTTATGTTCATTATTTTAGTGTCCTAATATTACGATTTTTACTTTAATTATGATTGATAATACTTTACCAAAATATGCAGACAAGTCGTTTTTTGAATTAAAAAATATAACTAATAAGAATGTGTATTAGAGTAAATTTACAATACTTATTCTCATTATGGGTTTAAGCAAACATATGAATGAAATTTATTATGACTATGATTTCAATTTATGTATTCCAAGTAAATATCGTATTTGAAATCCAAATTTTACATCTGAATCCTATCAATTATGGTTACACATAAGTAAATCCATAACCCAAATAAACTTGAATTAAAATAAGTAAAAAAAAATTGTGTTAAAAAATATGTATATCACTTTATTTAATTAAAAAAATATATTTTTACTTGTTCAAAAAAGTTAATAATTATTAGGTAACTATACAATATTAGATAATTAAAATAATATGAATGGGACAGTTTGATATAAATATTAAAGATCAGGAGATATTTTGAGATAAATTTAAAGTTCATGAGGTATTTTGATATTAAAAATAACAGAAAAATTAACAGTAACTAACTGAAGGGGCAACTTGACTCACATATTAAAGTTTAGGGGGCATAATAAGTACATTTTATAGTTTAAAGGGTATATTGACACTGATAATAAAGTTCGGAGGAAATTTATGACATTTTTTCAATATTAATATTAACCTTTACACGAGAAACGAGGGATCCCATTTGCATTAGGTTAGTTGGTCAACAATACATATATATATATATATATATATATATTATGTTGATATAAATGTGGTATTAATTCTAAATGGCATGTTAATCTAACTTTGCCAACTTATAATTATTTTAATTTAGCAACCATTTCTATTCGAAGTAACATATATTTTGTTGACCACCTAAAGTCAACATATAATCGGCAGTTCTCCACTCAAATTGAGAACCATGGCGTGGATTCCAATGAAAATTTTAATCTGGTGGATCATTGTTGGCATCAAATTACACATTGCGGAAGCATGTGTTCAAAAAAAAAAAAAAAAAAAACAATGAACTGAAATAATAGAATGTCAAGAAAATTGATTTAAAATATATTGATTCACAAATAAATAAAAAATTGACATCAAAATTCGTTGATCACTAAGAATACTGAAAATTGAAAAAAAGAGAAAAGTAAAACTTAAATTATATTCAATATAATCTAAATTTTATTACAAGACGATGTCATTATTTATAACACAAAATACAAATGGAGAAATAAAGCCAAAACAACTTAACATAACTTAAAAAATTAATAAAATACAATATTTTCCAAAAAGTGGAAGTTTTGAACGGAAAATGGAAATTGAAACCATCAAATCCAAGACTTAAGGAAACACAATCCAAATTGGAATGGAAATTTCTAGGCCAACTTATTACAAAACCATAAAATATTAAAAAAGGAAGACACCCTTTTTGAATGCCTAAATTATAGAATTTGGCCGAAAAATACCATACATCATGGCTTTGCCACGAGTCTTGCTCATTGTGCCGTTTCCATCCAAAAATCAGTATCTTCACCCAAATTTGACAATGTCAACGAACCTTATTAAAATAAATAATTTGTTTTTATCTGGCCTTGGGGTGTTAGGCAACACGCTAAAGTCCAAACTCTTGTTGCACCGCATTAGTAAACTAAATAGTTTGGGACTTCATGCATCCATTCTAATAATTTTACTGGGACCTTGTAACTCAAAGAATTCATCATAGTACGTTGCCCACTCTTTTTTACACATAAAAAGTTATTTATTTTCAGCTAGGGTAAAAATAAATTTAAAATAAAAAAAAAAACATGAAATCCTAAACAAAAAGAAAGGGGAAAAAAAAAAAAGGAAGATCCAAAACCCGAATCTAAAATCACAAAATTGGACCCAAAACAAAAATGTCAAGATCCGAAAATTGAAATTGAAACCTAAAAAACTCGGATGTTGTCTGCCCTAGCCCTTGCCTATGGAGCCATCGCCCCTTGCCTCTTTAGCAATGTGTCATCCCCCCTAACCACTACCATCGCCTCCCAAAGCCCGTCAAGCCAAACCCACATATGCCCTCAACCAAGTTAGATATGTGGTACTCCCTCATGTTACCCTTTAAACTCGAGCTACCCTTAGCCCCCCTCAATTTTTCTTTATTCCTGAAACACTTTAGCATGTGTTTGGTTGGTTCACTCTAACCAAACAATTTTAATTATGCTTTGTCTTTGTTTCTTCAAAAGTAAATTAAGTTTTGCTATTTATATTTCTAACTTCAACTTTAGAGGAAAAAAAAAAAAACTCTCAAAATTTAAAAATCTATAAACTTTATTATTTTAAGTCGAAATAAAATGATTTATTTTTTTTTAATTATATCATCAAGGAAAAATTTAGAGAGATAATTCGTAGGAAAAACGCATCAGCAAGGGGAAAGAAAATTTAAAAGCTTGCAAATGGAACATGGCACTACACACTTTTTTTTGTTTTTGTTTTTGTTTTTGTTTTTGTTTTTTTTTTGTTTTTTGATGAATAGGGCAGTACACACTGTAAGACCCGAAATTTTGTAGACTTGTAATCTCCTTGTTCATAAGGAATAAGAGTCTAATTTATGTGTTTATGATGTGTTATATGAAAAATTATGAATAATAATGAGAAATTCATAATTTTATTTAAACAATGTTCGGGTCTTCATTTAATGATTACGAGACTCAATTAATGATTTATGAGCCAAGAATGAGGTTTTTAAAGGAAAAAGAACGAAAAAGGATGAAATTTTACAAAAGTCAAAGGGTTGACCAAAAAGTCAAAGTTTGACCGGGACGGGTCACAACGTTGACTTCACAAGTATGATGAAGGAATATGGAAAGAATCTCCGAAAATGAAGTTTTATAAGCCATAAATCCACCCTAGAAAAATCAAGCACACCGAAATCGAATTAAGGACAAAAAGGTCTCCGAAAAATTGGAGAAAGAGAGTTTTCAGTCCAAATTTACATGGAAGAATTTTTGGACCAAAATATAAAATAAGAATGCTCATCACAGTATTGGAAATAACTGTAGAGCGCGAAATGAGCTGTGAAAGAACGAAATGGCCAAACAAGACCTTGGTAGAGCTAGTGGAAGATGACCTCACCTCAATGACATCACCTTCCACTAACTCAAAGTTGCATCATGTGGAGTTCACCATGCATGATGGCCGGCCACACATGGGAGACAAAAGGAAAAGAAAAAAAAAATGGAAAAGCCATAAATCAAGGAAAAGGTGCACCAACTTTTGTCCATCAAAGGTCCCCCATCCTTAGTCACTTTTTGTTTAAAAAAAAAAATGAACTAAAACCCTGTCCATTCCCCACAAAATCCGGCTGCAACCTACCCCATTCTCTCCCTTGGATTCGGCTGCAATGAAGGAAAAGCATGACAAGGCATAAAGTCTTAAATTAAGGACAAGCAACCTCTCCACCTTTCATTCCACCAAGGATTGTCACATGTCCCTCTTTTCTCTCAATTTTTCAGCAGCCAACAGCCATGGCCCCCTCTCAAATTCGGCAACTTCAAG
Source organism: Ficus microcarpa (assembly GCA_025413485.1). Lineage (NCBI taxonomy): Eukaryota > Viridiplantae > Streptophyta > Magnoliopsida > Rosales > Moraceae > Ficus > Ficus microcarpa. The sequence continues at coordinate 20,972,706 of CM046385.1, forward strand.
GAACAAGAAAGGAATTGGTTTAGTTTGGGTAACTAAGTGGTCTTTCAAGTCTAACTAAGCAAAAGACAATAGCACATGCCTATGGCTCACTTTTCACTAGCCAAAGCTAGCTATGAGAGGTTTTCTTTCCACCCTAAAAACCAGCTGCAGCCCTCCATCTTCCTCATGAAATTCGACAGCCAAAGGGAAGACAAGAAAGACTAGACATAAAGCCCAAAATCAAAACAAAAAAAGTTGAACAGCTCTTGTCCATCACAAGTCTCCCACTCTCTAGTCATTTTCACTTGGAAAACTAAGAGAAACCCTCACTTTTTTTCTCTAAGGGGTTCGGCAGCTAAGAGGAGAGGAGAGAGAGAGAGTGAATCAAAGAGATTTTTAGGAGTTTTCATCTCCTTGGTGAGTTCGGTTCTAGAGAGAAAGAGCTAAGAAAAAGTGAGAAGATTTTTATGGTTCTTTCAAGACTTGTGGCCGACCAAGAGGAGAAGAAAAAGAGGTGAGTAACTCTTGACAAATTTTTGGATTTCCTTCTTGTGATGCTCGGTTTTGTTAGAGCAAGAAAAAGCTAACAAAACTCTCTTGGATTCCATCTTTCTTGTACCAAACCGTGAGCCACCAAGCAAGGAAGGATTTGAGAAAAACTTTGGGGATTTCTCCAAAAGTTGGCTGAGCAAGGAAGAGGAGAAAGAGGTAAGAAAAACTTGGTTTTTCTTCTTGTGATTTTCGGTTTTAGAAGGAGCAACAAGAGCTCACAAAAATTTCTTGGATCTCATCTTTTTCATGAAGAAGCCGTGGGACTAGAAGGCTAGAAGGAAGGAATGAAGATTTTGGGATTTCAAAACCCTAACTTGGGTTTGAGGTAAATCTCTTAAAACCATCTTGATTTTGAGTTCCTTTTGAGTATTTTGATATTGATTCAAGTGGTTTGTAAGGACATAAGTCCACTTTAATTTTCAGCCCCATTTGTTGGTGTGTGTGTGCTTGATTAAGGTTAGGGTTTTGGTTGGCTTGTTTTGTTAATTGCTTGCTTGATTTATGTTTGCTTGATGATGGATTTTTCATGCTAGAAATTAGGTTGTATGTCCCATAAGATGAGGCCAAAAATCTGCCCTTGGCAGCCATGAGAGCATGCTAGGTTTAGGGTTGGATTTTGTGATGCTTGTATGTGTTGATGCATGTGCTAGAGCCAAGCAACCCTAGGTTGTTAAATTTTCGGATTTGGGTTGCATGGGTAGATAGATTTATGGGTTTCAATGGGACGTTAGAAGCACTGCTTGCTGTTTTCTAAGCTCCCGATGTGATCTGTCGAGATAGATTCCGCGAAATAAGACGTAAACCGAAATAACGAACCGAAACTGCCAATTCGGATTCGAATCTGGCCAGTTTCGGGAAAGGGTAATTTCAAGGCCCTTAGAGGCCGAATGAGGTAAAACTCAAAACACGAAAGTTGCTCGGAACAACGTTTTCTAGAGGAAAATGTGGACAGAATCTCAAAATAAGGCTCCAACGGCCTCCGTTTTACCCAAAACCCATGGCTGATCCCTGGGACGTTCTTCACCCAGTTTTTCAGAGTCAGCCCGTTTTCAAATAAAAACTGGTACTGATCTAGGCCGAACTGGATTTTTCTTAAAACATGAAAGTTTTAGCATTTTTTGAGGGCTACAACTTTCATGAAGACAAGTTTTTCATATTCCAAGCCGATTTTTAAACTGGGCGCGTTTTGTGGGAGATGCGCAGAGAGTCCGAAATCTTGCACATGAGTTTCACGAAAATATTTTCTAGAAAAATTGTGAAGTGCTCTTAAATGGTTATCTTAGCTTCTGAAACCGTTCCAAAGGCGGTTTCCGGCCCCAAATGATTTTATAAAAGATTTATTTCGAAAACCATGAATTTTAAGGGCTCGGGTTTGAAATTTCACATTTTTCTCCGAAGTAAAGAAAAAGAGGGTTTCAACCAAGAGTTTACAAGTTAAAGAGAATAATGAGATTAAGCCAAAGTATTTTCTAATTAAAGGAGTTAGAATTTTTACAAGCAAAATGAAGGATTTTTGGAAGTTAATTACACAAGATTTTCCAAAAATAAGGAAGAGGAATTTTAAAGTAAAATTGGTAAGCAAGCCGATTACGAATGGTAACCGGATATTATATCCGAGTTACAAACCCAAGGATAACCAAGGGTTGACAAAAGGTTGACCCAAGGTTAATTAAGGTTAACCTTAAGAGTTACCCAACATAACCTTAAGGGATACCCACATGTATATCTGGGCTAAGATTTAAAGGGTTAATGAAAATAACCCAATAACAAGGATGTATGAGCAAAGCCCAATAATAGAACAAGGCTCTAATAAAAAAGGTTACCCAATGTAACCTATTAAGGATTTATCAAAGTTCGATAAAGAATGTGGATTAAAGTGACCAAGATGGATATCATGTATAAGGGACATACAACCAAAAGTAGATGTGAGTGTTGGTAGGTTACCAACACCTTACGAAAGGATCCTGATCCTATATATTTGGTATATCAGGAAAGTGAATTGCCGTTGCCGATAAATTCAAGGAACGCAATTTTAAGGATACGGCACTAGAGGTAAGTACAAACCTCACCTGCAGTATGAAAACTAATAAATTATGTTCAAGTATATGGTTTTCAAATATGCTGCAAATTGTTGTGTGCTATATCTATGAAATGCCATACTTTATAAAAAGTGCTATTTTTACAAAATGCTATGTTTATAAAAAGTGCTATTTTTGTAAAATGCTATGTTTATAAAAGTGTTATATTTGTAAAATGTCATGTTTATAAAAATGTCATGTTTGCAAATGCCATGAATGAAAAGAATGCCATGCCATGTTATTAATGAGACAAAAAGTATATTATCATATAGTGACATTATAAGGTATGTTCACTAAGGATAAATAACATGGTAAGAAATCACAAGTAAAGTGTCGTACCGACCTCCCATAAGATGGAGGATTTTTCATGTTAAAGTAAAGGATTCACCCTCTCGTTGATGCGGGAGGGTGTAATCACCCAATGTTCCCAGAGCAATTAGGGACCTTGCAACCCCTAATTGTATCTGGAGGCGCGCTAAATAAATGATGGTACGTACACTATGTGGCCCATAAGAAAGATAAGTAAGTTAAAAGAAATGCATAAATGGAACATAAATGGTTCACGCATATGCATATGATGATGTATGTTTTCAAGATGTTTTAATTGTTTTGTGAGATTATGTTTGTGCTTACTGGGCGAAAGCTCATTCAGTTATATTTCATACTGTAGGTAAGAAACCTGCATCGTAAATGGTGGGCATTCTGAGGATGATGTGGTGGCGGACGAAGGCGGTGTGGATACCACTACATATTAATTCCGCAAATCTTTTGATAAGTTAAGAAGTTTTGTATATAAGTATATACATGATGAAGTCAAGTTATGCTTTATGGTATTTTGGAACTAAGGACTTAAGTAAACTTTTACTTCAGTAGTAATGATCTATTACTAATGACAAATGTTTTTTATAAGTATGTTTAAAAAAAAATATTCCTATTTTTCAAGTAAAGTAAGTAAGTAAGTAAGGCGTGACGGCCCTACGTAGTAAGGGGGCGTCACACACACTTACCTCATGGTACTTCTATCTTTTTTTTTTTTTTTTTTTTTTTGACCTGTTTGAAAGTGAAGAAAAAGTCTTACCCGTAAGCGGACATAAGTTTTTTTTTTTTTTTTTTTTTTAATATTTATTTTAAAGAAGTAAAGTAAAGTAAAAAAGTGACCATTACAGGGGCATTCTTTAATTCGTTGGGGCAACAACCCCTTGGATTTTGCGACGGTGTATCTCCCTCCTCTACCCAATAGTTAACCCCACGTCCCCATCATTTAATTTTGGATAAATTATTTATTTGAGCTTTAACCTTTTTATAAAGTTGTGATTTAGTACTTAATCAATTTTGTTGTTAAAAGATCTTTAAAATTTTAAAAATACTGCAATCTGATTCTTTTTACAGGCAAATGTTAAACATATAATAAATCATATGTATAAAACATGTAAATTGAATCATATAATTTTTTAATTTATACTTAAGCAATAAATTATTTTAAGAGACAACTAATGCAATGTATTTTGAAGTTTGAGAAATCAATTGTCAAAAATTTTACTTTAGAGATTAATTTTTTTAATCATGTAAAGTTCAGAGTTTATAAATGTAAAAAAGATTTTATTTTAACCAATTAGAGTTTTTAAATTAAAAAAGTATTTTAGTACTGAATATTGGTGCCACCTCATTTTCCGTCCAGTTAAGTGACAAAAGCGGTATTCTAATTAAGGTTTTACATTTTCAGGGGAGGGAATGCCTCTTTTCATATTCATTAGACATGTGAAAATGTAACTAAATTTGTTGGGATATAATTTATACTTTATTATTATCTGGGTTCGTACAAAAATGATCTTTTTAAAGTTATTTTTTTAATAAATGTTTCAAGTTTTTCAAATTTTGGAAAATGGTCCTTGTTTTATAAAGTGATCAACTGGTAGTGGATTATCAGTTAATTAAACAAAAATAGCATTAGGTCCGTCAAGGTTGTTAAAGTTCTTATAATTACGTTGATATTTGTGGTGTTCCTAAATGGCATGTTATACACGTGTAATATGTGTTCACACTTGTATGCTTAAAGTCAATCTAACTTTTAATTATTTTAATCTGGCAACCATTTCTACTCCAATTAATATATATTTTGTTGACCTGAAGTCAACATATGGTTCACACTTTTCTACCCAAATTAAAAACGATTACTTGGCGTGGATCACTTTGCCTATAACCAACCATCATCATGCATTCAATCTAGCGTATCATTATTGACATCAAATCATACAAGGTAAAATAAAAAGGTATCAGTTATTACATATATAATTGAGTAGTAATTTCATATGTAATTTTACTGTAAATTATAACCTTCAAACTCTTCCACTTTCAAATTCAATATAATGATACCCTCAATAATTTATCATTTTATTATACTGATAATAAAACAATCATGGTATCTTAGAGTACTTTAGAAGTTTATTTTACTTATGCAACCATTCTTATCACTTTATTGGGACCTGTAACTCAAGAAAGGCATCATAGTACCTTGCACCCCCTTTTACGCATAAAAAATCATTTCTTTTTTTATCAGGGTAAAAATAAATAAGCATAAAAAAAAAAAAAAAAAGATAGATCCCAAATCTAAAATCAACAATCTTAGTATGTGTTTGGACGTACAATCCAAATTTTAAAATCACAATTTCATTTTTATTTTTTTCCCTCAGTTTCACTATTTACACAGTTTTGTAACTCATACTTTAAAAATCTATAAATTTGCATAGACAAGTTCAAATAAGATGATTTTTTTTTTTATAAAAAAATTACATAAAATTTCGAGACAAATGAAATAAATTTCATATTGATTTTTTTTTTTCCGAATACATTTCAAATTTTTACACTTTTTAATTCAAATAATTCAAACATTGCGATAAATGAACAAAAAATCCAAACCTAAATTCTACAATCCAAAAACGGTATTCTAATTAAGGTTTTACATTTCCAGGGGAGGGAATGCCTCTTGTTCATATTCATTAGACATGTGAAAATGTAAGTAAATTTGTTGGGATATAATTTATACTTTATTATTATCTGGGTTCATACGAAAATGATCTTTTTAAAGTTATTTTTTAATAAATGTTTCAAGTTTTTCAAATTTTGGAAAATGGTCCTTGTTTTATAAAGTGATCAACTAGTAGTGGATTATCAGTTAATTAAACAAAAATAGTATTAGGTCCGTCAAGGTTATTAAAGTTCTTATAATTACGCTGATATTTGTGGTGTTCCTAAATGGCATGTTATACACGTGTAATATGTTTTCACACTTGTATGCTTAAAGTCAATCTAACTTTTAATTATTTTAATCTGGCAACCATTTCTACTCCAATTAATATATATTTTGTTGATCTGAAGTCAACATATAGCTCACACTTTTCTACCCAAATTACAAACGATTACTTGGCGTGGATCACTTTGCCTATAACCAACCATCATCATGCATTCAATGTAACGTATCATTGTTGACATCAAATCATACAAGGTAAAATAAAAAGGATACCGGTTATTACATATATATATATATATATATAATCGAGTAGTAATTTCATATATAATTCTACTATAAATTATAACCTTCAAACTCTTCCACTTTCAAATTCAATATAATGATACCCTCAATAATTTATCATTTTATTGTACTGATAATAAATAATCATGGTATCTTAGAGTACTTTAGAAGTTTATTTTACTTATGCAACCATTCTTATCACTTTATTGGGACCTGTAACTCAAGAAAGGCATCATAGTACTTGCACCCCCTTTTACGCATAAAAAATCATTTCTTTTTTATCAGGGTAAAAATAAATAAGCATAAATTAAAAAAAAAAAAAAAAGATAGATCCCAAATCTAAAATCAACAATCTTAGTATGTGTCTGGAAGTACAACCCAAACCTTAGAATCACAATTTTATTTTTGTTTTTTCCCTCAGCTTCATTATTCACACAGTTTGTAACTCAAATTTTAAAAATTCATAAATTTGCATAGACAAGTTCAAATAAGATGATTTTTTTTTCGATTGCATAGAATTTCGAGACAACATTTCAAAATTTTGTACTTTTTAATTCAAATAATTCAAACGTCTCGATAAATACACAAACAATCCAAACCCAAATTCTACAATCCAAACCTTAGCACCAAATAAAAATGTCAGATCCAAAAATTGAAATCAAAATCTGAAGCATTCAGATAATCCTATTGCCTGAAGTGTGGACCAATGTTGTCACGACATCCCAACCCCATGTCGTTGACCCCAACCACTGCCAGTGTGGCCTTCTCCTGCCTAGGTTTGTGTAAGCCAACCCTAGATGCCCTCACTCAAATTAGAAATTTGGTACCCCCTCATGTTGCCTTCTAATTCACGTCGCATGCGCCCTCCCCCCCAATCAGTGGTTGGATCACCACCAACCCTACACAAGGAATTATTATAGGGCCCGTTTAAAGTGATATTTGGAGATGATGTTTTAAAGGTTGGGATAAAAATATGTGTTTAGAAGGAAAACTTTTGAAAAGTTATGTCATATAAAAAATAACATGCGAAATGGATCTTATCTTATTTGTCTCATCAATATGAGCTTTTTGACATGAAAATTATCTCATTTTGATTTAAAATGAGAAAGTTATGGATATTTAAAGTTTGAGTTTTTTTGAAAATGAAAAAAGGAGAAAGTTTGATGTATAGTTGGGAATTTGAAATTCAACTAGTAAAATAATATTTAGAGATATTGCCTCAAACAGGGGCCCATTTGGGGGAACATCTAGAAATGGTGTTTTGAAAGTTAAGTTGGAAATGTATATTTGAGGGTAAAACTTTTAAAAAAATTCTATGGTATATAAAATAGTGTAAAAATTTAAAATGCGTTTGGAAAAAAAATATTCAAAATAGATCTTATCTTATTCGTCTCGTCGATACGAGCACTTTAACATAAAAATATCTCATTTCGATTTGAAATGAAAAAGTTATATACCTTTAAAGTTTGAGTTCTTTGAAAATGAAAAAGATGGAAAATTTAATTTATACTTGAAATTTTAAAATCCAAATGGTAAATATATCATCTAGAGATGGCACCCTAAACGGATTCTAAGAACTTCTTTTTGTATCTATTTTTGAATCTATTTTTAGAGTGAAAGAGCATAAAGACCTTTTATGTCCCAAAAAAAAGTACGAGGTACTGGGATGATTTTTTTTCCTTCCCTTTTTTATTTTTTGACAGAACGTACTAGGATGATATTTTTGAATTAGTACCTTAATCAAATTACCAGACTGCGGTCATTTAAAAGAAGAAGGAAAAAAGAAAAAAAAAAAAAAAGGAAGGAAATTACCGGACAAAGTGTTAGGGTGAAAAATGATAGACCATAGTTAGTAGAATAATAATTTGACTTATTTGTACAAATGCTCCCTAAATTTTTTAAATTTGACAATTTAGTACCTAAATTTTTTTTTTTGGCAATCAACCTCTTGAACTTTTAATTTTTGACAATTTAATCCTCTTTACTTAAATTCATTAAAATTAAGACCATTTTTTGCACAATACTTACGCATTATGGCTCAAAAGGGACAATGTTGATCATTTTTACTTAATTTTAATATAAATTTCTTTAAAAGTTTAGGTTTAAAAATTGATTAAAATTGAATTAACGTTTAAATTTTTAAAGGAATTTACATTGAACTTAAATAAAAATAATCAATAATGCTCTTCTTGGACTATAATGTGCAAGTTATGTGTAAAAAACTACTCAAATTTTTACATATATGAGCAAATAGGACTGAATTGCCAAAATTTATAAATTCAAGGGCTGATTGCTAAGAAAAAAAATTATAGGGACTAAATTACTAAATTTGAAAAGTTTAAGGGGTATATAAACAAATAAGTCTAATAATTTTCCACTACAGAATTTCATGCATTATTATATGTACAAATAACTTTAATTCAAGTTCAGCATATGCTAAAGAAAGTATTACAAAAAAAAAAAAAAAAAGAAATCAGAATTATGAAAAAAAAAAAAAACACACACACACACTCACACACAAAAGCTACATAGGGTTCTACTTTTGTCTAAACTAACTAATTGATGGGTTTGTCTTAAATCCTTTGCTTGCCTTCACACCCCCCACACACCACCCCCCCCCCCCCCCCCCCCCCGAATTTAGATTTGTACATATATCTTTAAAAAAATAAATCCAAACAAAATCATAATGAGTGTGTATAAAAAGGTTAGATTAAGTAACATGAAAATAATATTTAGTATACTCTCATAGGCAATTGATTAGAGATCTTTAACTCGTCCAAAAATCTCTTAATCCATAATACCTCACAAATCCCATGAGCAACCGATCTAAATTCGACTTCTGCACTGCTTCTTGCTACCACATTCTGTTTCTTACTTCGCCAGGTGACCAAATTACCTCCAACAAAGGTGCAGTATCCTGAAGTTGACCGCCTATCTGTAATACTCCCAGCCCAGTCTGCATCAGTGTAGGCTTCTACTTGCAAATGCCCATAATTTTTAAATAGTAAGCCTCTATCTGGATTTCCCTTTAGGTACCTGAGAATCCTATAGACAGCATCAAAGTGTTCTTGGCCAGGTGAATTCATAAACTGACTAACCATGTTAACTGCAAAGGCTATATCTGGCCGTGTATGTGACAAGTAGATCAATCTCGTTGATACCGCTCTTTATTCAGGACTTCTTCAGCTTTAGATGGCTAGAGTTTAAGATTAGGCTCAATAGGCGTCTCGGCTGGTTTACATCCTAGCATACCTGTCTGACCAAGTAAATCAATAACATATTTACGTTGGTTTACGAAAATACCTTTTTTAGATCTGGCAAACTCCATTCCAAGAAAATACTTCAATGCACCCAAATCCTTGATCTCGAAGTCAGCTGCAAATCTCTTCTTTAGTCTCTTTAATTCTTCACTATCATCACCTGTGAAAACTATATCATCCACATAGACAATCATGATAGTAACCTTGCCTTCTTTACTATGCCTGTAAAACATGGTATGATTAGCTTGACTCTGACAGTAGCCATAACTCTTCACAGCTTTCCCAAACCTCTCAAACCAAGCTCTGGGAGACTGTTTAAGGCCATATAAGGATTTCTTTAGTCTGCAGACTTTCTTCAATCCCAATTTACCTTCAAACCCAGGTGGTAGATCCATGAAGACCTCTTCCTCTAAATCACCATTCAAGAAAGCATTTTTCACATCCAACTGGTGTAATGACTAGTTGAATTTCACAGCTAGAGATAGCAAAACCCTGATTGAGTTTATCTTAGCTACAGGAGCGAACGTTTCTTGATAATCAATCCCAAAGGTTTGGGTGAACCCCTTTGCTACTAGTCTTGCCTTGTATCTTTCTATACTACCATCAGCTTTACATTTGACAGTAAAGACCCACTTGCAACCCACTGTTTTCTTCTCCTTAAGTTGGTCAACTAACTCCCAAGTACCACTTTTTCTCAGAGCATTCATCTCTTCCATTACTGCTAATTTCCAATTTGGATCATCAAGTGCTTCCTGAATATTTCTAGGGACAAACAGGTTTGACACTTTTGAGGTGAAGGCCCTATAAGAGTGTGACAATTTATCATAAGATAGATATTTGGCTATGGGATATTCAGTGCAGGTTCGGGTCCCTTTCCTAACAGCTATAGGAATGTCAAGGTCTGATGATTCTAGATTTGGTAGAACTGAAGGAACTGAAGAAGATGAGTTAGGTTCAGAATTACCTGTGATCTCTGTAGGTCCAGTTCCCGAGGGTTGAGATTGATCAATGCCAAGAGAGATAGGTTTACTCTTAGGATGAAGTTTTCTCCGAGTATAAACTAGAAGCTCAGTATTAGGTGGTTCTACACCCGGTTGTAGTGTTTCTCCCCCTGTTTCAAATACAGTAATGTTTGGCTCTATATGACTAGGATTGTTTTTATCAACATGAGAATCAGTGTCTGAAGTGACAATAGGATGAGGTGAATAATGACGTGGAGTAGTCAAAATCGTATTTGGTAAAGAAGTAGGATTGAAGTCCCAAAAAATTTCTTCTATCACCTCATTCTCCCCCTGAAGAGAATTTTTGTGAAAGTACGAGTTTTGTTCAAAGAAATTGACATCCATACTTACATAAACTTTCTTACTTTGAGGGTTGTAGCACTTATAACCCTTCTTATTAGGAGCATATCCTATGAAAACACATTTAACAGCTCGAGGATCAAGTTTCGACTGAGTATTGTTGGGTATATGAACAAAAGCAATGCAACCAAAAATTTTCAAAGGTAAATCAGAGAATAGCCGAGAGAAAGGAAAATAATTTTTAAAAAATTCTAATGGAGTTCTGTAATTTAAAACTCGTGTTGGCATTCTATTAATCAAATAGGAAGCTGTCAAAATAGCACCCCCCCAAAGATATTTAGGAACATTCATTGAAAACATCATAGCACGAGCCACTTCAAGTAAATGTTTATTTTTTCTTTCGGCAATTCTGTTTTGTTGAAGAGTATCCACACAAGTAGACTGATGGTGAATACCCTTATTTCTTAAAAAATCCCCTAGAACTTCATTAAAGTACTCGGTTCCATTATCGGTATGTAAAATACTAATTTTTTCTTGAAACTGAGTTTCTACCATGATATAAAAGTTCTTAAAAAATTTTTCAACCTCGGATTTTTCATTCATCAGATAAACCCAACTTAGCCGAGTGTGATCATCAATAAAGGTAACAAACCATTTTTTCTTAGAGAGAGTAGTGATTCGGGAAGGTCCCCAAACGTCACTATGTATTAGGTAAAACGGTTTTGAAGGTTTATAAGTTTTTGGCAAATAAATAGTACGATGAATCTTAGACAAAACACAACTTTCACAATAAAAAGATGAACACTCCAAACCTTTAAATAAATGAGGGAACAAATGTTTAAGATATGGAAAACTAGGATGGCCAAGTCTTAAGTGCCAAAGCATTATTTGTTCATAAACAGAATTAGAACTAACACTACTGAGACCTTGAGCCTTTTTATTACTGGAGAAATCACCATCAAAATAGTAAAGTCCATCTATCAGCTTAGCACTGCCAATCTTCTTCCTCAAGTTCCGGTCCTGAAATTCATAATGGGAGTCATAGAAAACAACACAACAATTAGATTCCCGTGTTAATTTTCTCACAGACAAAAGGTTACAGGCTAATTTAGGAACATAGAGAACTGACTTAAGATCGATAGTTTCCGAGATTTTTATTAGCCCTTTCCCTGCAATGGTTGAAAAACTACTATCTGCTATTCTAATTTTTTCAAAACCGGAACATGAGAATAAGTGCTAAAAAGATTGGATAGGTTGGTTATATGGTCAGATGCCCCAGAATCTATGATCCATGGAACGGAATTTTGACAAAAGAAAGGGTGTGAAGTGCACTACCTGTTTGTGCAAGAGAAACACTAGGAATACCCAATGAGGAATTGGATTTTAGTAGCTTTAGAAGATGATCCATCTGCTCCTTGCTAAAGGGACTTGTCTTAGCTTCATTGGCAGTGCCGGCAACCTGGCTGCTCCGGTCACTAGGCTTCCCATTCTTCAAGTGTGCTGGTTTGCCATGGAGTTTCCCGCAATTCTCCTTAGTGTGGCGCGGCTTGCTACAATAATCGCACCAGACCCGCGGCTTTTCTCCAGTTTTGGGCTGAAAACTGGTTGCTTTGTTGGCAGCAGGTTCTGAAACAAAGAGGGTAGAAGTCTCCACAGCTCCACCGTGTGTTTTCTTCCCCAACATCACATGTCTGCAGCTCTCCTCCCTACAGACCTCGGCAAATACTTCAGCAATCGAGGGAAGTGGAGTCCTGCCAATTATCCTACCCCGAACTTCATCAAATTCCATATTAAGTCCTGCCAGAAATTTATAGATCCGATGATCCTCCACAATCCGTTTATAGAGGCCAGCATCTTCAACGGATTTCCACTCATGATCGTTAAATAAGTCCAAGTCTTGCCACAGACGCTTCAAGGAATTGAAATACTTGGTGACCGAATCTTCTCCCTGCCGAATTTCACCAAGTTTTAAAGTCAATTCATAAACTTGAGACTGATTGCCCAAATCAGAGTACATTTGAGTCACGTTGTCCCAAAGTTCTTTGGCCGTGGAATAACACAAATAGTTGGAGCTGATATCCTCTTCCATGGAGTTCACCAACCAAGTCATCACCATTGAATTTGCTGCATCCCAGGTCATGTACGCTGGGTCCTCTGGTGTTGGCACCGGATTGTCCCTTGTCAAATACCCAATCTTACCACGTCCTCTGATATACATCCGGACTGACTGAGACCACCTTAAAAAATTATCACCATTGAGGTGAATATTAGTGATCTGAACAGAGTGAGAATCGGGTTGAGTGGCAGGGTGTGTAGGGTTGGTTGGCTAAGCTGCAGTGGGCGGAGTTACAGAGGAAATTCAGACATGGTTAGGGTTTTTAGGGTTTTTTTTGGGTCGGCTCTGATACCATAAAAGACAGAGAATGGTGAAATTATTTTCTGTATTTCCTCAATATATTACACATATACACGGCTTCTCTTTTATAGAAGAGAATACAAGACTAACAAAAAAGGAAAGCATAAAGAATAGGAAACTGATTTACAATTACTAGCTGTCCTAGGAAGTTTCCTAATTTACATAAAAGACTAATGGCCTATTTACAGCTAATAAGATTCCTTGATTTCAGTAATACCGAAATCTCCTCTTTTCCAACAGAAACAATTTCTTCACTTTATCTTTTATGACTTGGATGAGTGGTGATAGCCTCCTGCACAAAAGACAGCAAGGAAGGGAACACAAGGCACCGTGATTTATATGGGTATCTGGTTGGGAAGAAATGGGGTGTTTCTTGAAGACGAACACAAAGATTAGCTTTCCTTTGGGATGCAGACGATTACACCATTATGGGCTACTATGGTCTATACTAAAGTAAGAATACAGAGAGAAATTCTCGAGAAGGAAGCAAAGAAAAAATGAAACAAATCCAGACAAACAAAGTAGATTTTTCTTTTCTTGTTTAAATTAGAAAAGATTATAGGAACCCAGATAACCACAGCAAAACAAAATCTATTTGGATTGCCCATATACCCTACAAGCCACAATGGACTTGACTTGAACCCAAGATATTATTGACGAGAATGGGCAGCCACATTATCCCACCAAATGATTGGTGATAATAGGGACAAGGAAGTTTGAACCAAAAAACAAAGAAAAAAAGTAGAGTGCAGCTTCATTTGGAAAGTGCTCTTGAGATTTTTCTTCAGATCGGGAGACCTTATGGGGTTCAATTATTACGGCAGTAAGGGTTGGATCCTAATGGATGAGACTACAATGTGGTAATGGGAGGCTCCTATAGACACCCATGGAAGTGTACATCTCAGGGAATAGCTATATGGAATGGCGTCACGAATTTCAGGATATGCAGAGGGAAACTCATTCTCCGGCACCCTCCTTTCAAAATTACCATATCAGTGAGCAATAGAGAGAACATAAAGAGCATAAGTCGAAAATCTTGAGATGTCCTTGTTGGAATTTTGAAGATTAGTTAGGATTTAAATTTGAAAATTAAGTTAGGATTTGATGGTTTTGTTTTTCTTATTTTACAGATTACGTAATCCAAGAATACTTGGAGTTGTTAGGATAGTTTGTTAGGAATGTTCTGATTTCCTATTTTCTCTCTAAAAGTCGGTTAGGATATTAAGGGTTGTGCTCCCTATTTATTATTGTACTGTCGGCAGATATCAATGAAATTCAGAAAAATATTATTCTCCCGAACTATGGTCCTCATAATCACCTTTTGTTTTTGAGATTCACAGCAATATAATGACTCACGAACCAGAGGAAAAATTGCATCCACAAAATCCTCAAGCATCCCTTTAGCTCTGTATATATGGCCAATCTTTAGCTTTACTCTTCCATTAAGCCACCACGGTTTAGATTTATGAGAATGTTGATCAGTAACATCTGCATACATGAGCCACAAGACAATGTATCAACAGATGAATATTCAACGTTGGAAGAAGAAACAGACAGAACTACAAATATTTGAAAGCAAAAGATACCTATATTGATTGGAGGAGATAACAATGAAATTGCTTCATCATCTTTATTTTCCTCAACAAGGAGGGAAGCCAAGGTCAATCGAGCATCAATATTATCCGGAAGTGTTTCAAGTGCTGAAATGAAACTAGTCAATACTAGAACCAAGAGTAAGCTAGAAATGCAAATTGCAATTTTTTTTTTTAATAAGAAAAAGCCTTTTCATTGATTATAAATCAATTACAAGGAAAGAGGATGATGAATCCTCAACACAAGAGAGACAACAGAAAATAAAAAGTAAACCATACAACTCTAAACAATTCTAATCCTCATCAGCCCACTATCTACCAATTACATCCATCCAATTTAAAATGATCAAGGAGAATGGAAAACCCTTAAACTCTGTCTGTTGAAGCCCGTAAGGAAGCTAAGTATTTAGCCTTCTCAAAAATGTCAATCAATTCCATACTCCTTTCCTCAAAAATCCTAGAATCTCTCTTCATCCAAATGGTCCATAATAAAGACAGCACCATACATCTCCACAGATTTTTGCTTTTTTATTGGACCCCAACCCCACCATATCTTCCACCATCAATGATTGACAATGCGCCAGAAAGACCCACAAGAATCCCACTTCCTTTAGCAATATTTTCCATATGGCACTCGCCACTTCACAATGAAGCAACAAGTGATCTAATGTTTCGCCGTTGTTCCTGCAGAGAATACACCAAGATGGAGACAATGCCGAATGAGGGTTTCTCGTCTGGACCACGTCACAAGTGTTAATCTTACCATGAAATACCAGCCATGCAAATACTTTGACTCTACAAAGAACATTAGATATCCATATGAAGCTAAAGGGTTCAAACTTTGGTATTTCGGGTTATCCACTAACGAAAGAAAAAAGGACTTGCACATAAATCCTGATGACTCACACACCCATACCTTACGATCCGGCCTCGACCTGTTTTGTGAGAAAGAATGGATCCTTAACAGCAAAGATTGCATCTCCTCCACCTCCCTATTATTGAGCTCTCTCCTAAACCCAATATCCCAACCTAAATCATTATTCGTATCAGTAGACAAAATATCGGCTATAAACACATTAGGGAAAACATATAGTCTAAATAACTGAGGGAATGAAGACTCAAAAGTTGTGTCTCCACCCCAAACATCCCTCCAGAACCAGATTCTATTTCCCGCTTCCACTCTCAAGGAAATATTTTTTAAGAAAAGTTTGCAAACCCTGAGATATAGATTTCCAAGGATTTCTAAATGATCCCCTAAATACCACATTCACGTCCCAACCATTTGATTGAATGCCATACTTGCTTTTAGTTATCTTTGCCCATGAAGATTGTTATTCCAACGGAAATCTCCACAGCCACTTATCCAAGAGCGCCACATTCCTCTTTTTCAAATTACCCAAACCCAACCCTCCATTCCGCTTACTCTTCATGATAATTTCCCATGCCGCAAGACTCTTCACTCTCCCCTTTCTTGAACGTTCCATATGAAAGCCCTCATCATTTTCTCCAAAATCTCCACCACTTGTCTTGGTAACTTGAAAATCGACATGTAGTTTATAGGCAAACTAGCAAGAACTGATTCAATCAAAGTCACTCTCCCTCCTCTAGAGAGAGAACCTTTCTTCCACCCATCTAATCTTTTGAAAACTTTTCTATTACTGGTGTCCAAAATTCAATGCCAATGGATTTCCCCCCGATGGAAGGCCCAAATACTTTAGGGGCCATTCCCCTGCTTCATAACCAAACTCTAAAGCCAACTCTTTAACCATAGCCTCATCCACATTTATATCTACTATAATACTTTTTCCCATACTGATCTTCAATCCTGAACATTTAGTAAAAAATTTCAATTTGCACTTATTATTCTTAACATTCTCTCAGCCAGCCTCCAATAAAACCAAAGTATAATCAGCAAATTGGAGATGGGAAACACCCACTTCGTCTCTACCAATTCTGAACCCCTTCACCACTCCAACCTCCACTGCTTTATCCATGAGCCTCCCAAGCACATCAACCACCAAAGTGAATAAAAGAGGAGAGAGAGGATCTCCTTGTCTTAACCCCCTTGTAGCACCAAATTTCCCCTCAGTTTGCCATTAACCATAATCCAAATATTTGCGGACTTCAAACATCATCTCAACCATTTCCTCCATCTCAGGCCAAAACCCTTCCTTTCCATAACAAAATCAAGGAATCTCCATCTAACATGATCATATGCTTTCTCAAAATCCACCTTGAAGACCATACCTTCTTTCTTCTTTGATCGACATTCCTCCACCGCTTCATTGGTTACCAACACCACATCAAGAATTTGTCTCCCTTTTATAAAAGCTCCTTGAAATAGTGTCCCTAAGCACTTCCCGTAATCGATTTGCCAAAACTTTTGCCAAAATTTTATAGACACTAGTAACCAAGCTTTAATGGCCTCAAGTCTTTCAATTTCCTCAAATCTGCCTTTTTCGGGATAAGGCAAAGAATGGTGTGATTCATTGAAAAATTAATCACGCCATTCTTGAAAAACTCTTCAAGGAACTTGAAGACATCTCCCTTAACAATCTCCCAACAATCCTGAAAGAACGCCATAGTGTTCCCATCCGACCCACGGGATTTATCTCTGTCACAACTAAACACAGCACGCTTTACCTCTTCCATGTCAAATCTTCTTTCTAACCACCTGGCTTTATGGGAAGAAATTGTGCTCCAATCCATTCCTTCGAAGGACCAGTCCCGATCGTTCTCCTCCATGATTAACTTCTTGTAAAATGACACCAACAGCTCCTCTACCTCCCTTTGATTCTCCAAAACCAAACCGTCCTCCCTATCCGATCAAGAAATAATATTCTTACTTCTCCAATTGTTGACCAAACTGTGAAAAAGTTTTGAATTTGTGTCCCATTCCTTCACCCATTTGAATTTCATTTTTCGCTTCCAAGCCACTGCTTCTTTAAAAATTAACTCCTCCAGTTTGTTCCTCAATAATCTTCTCTACAAAATCTCCGATTATTCTAATTGCCCTGAGTTTTCTTTGCTGTCCAGCCTTTCTATTTTTGCCAGCGTCCCCTCTTCACTTCCATTATTTCTCCAAAAACCTCCTTATTCCATCTTTTAATTTGCTCTCTCATCCCCTTCAGCTTTTCCATGACTTTAAAGCCCTCCCATCCTGTGGAAGAAATGGACCGCCACCACATCTCACATTCTGGTGTAAAAGTGGGATGTCCCAACCACATATTCTCAAATCGAAATGGAGTGATCCCAAAGAAACCGGAGCTGTATCCAAAATCAAGAGGAAGTGATCCGAGCAAACCCTCAACCCTATCTCCTGTCTCACCTCCTTAAGCATTCCTTCCCACCCATTTGAAAACAAAAATCTGTCGATCCCACTCTTCGCCGTGACCTCCCTGAAATTCAACCATGTAAATTTTTCATTAACCAACGGAATATCTCTTAGTTCTGCCTCCTTGATAAACTCACCAAATCTTTGCAAAATTCTAGTGGCCCTTCCTTGTGGGAAACTTTTCATAACTAAATCGCACAATATTAAAATCGCCTCCAACACACCAATTTGGTTTACAGATACTGTTCAATCCTGCCAACTCATCCTAAAATGCTCCTTGCTCCTTGTAAAAATTGGGCCCATAAGCTCCTGACAACCACCAAGGCACCCCCCCAATTCTCCACTCTGATTGAAACTGAAAATTCTCCCACCAAACTATCAATAACATTTACTGTTCAACAGTCCCATATTGTCACCACACTCCTGCTCTCCCTACAGATGGAAAAGCTACCCAATTTCTATACGTAGCTTTCCACATACTTCCAATCCATCTTTCGTTCAAACTTTCTTTCTTTGTTTCCTGTAAAATCATTATATCTGGCCTGATTCTCTTTAAATTCTCCTTAATCACCCCCCTTTTTCTTGCCAATCCCACTCCCCACACATTCCATGAAACTATCTTCATAAACAACACTTCGATCCCCTTGATTTCTTATCTTTTCCATCATAATTCACACTGTTTTCCAAGTTTTGAAGTTCCCAAAGCCCTTTCTTGCTTTTTCCACTGTTTATTCCTTTATATTCTATAAACTCAGCACCTCTTCCCTTCGAACTCCCTCAATATGGTCCTTGGAGACTCTAATCTCAGGGTTAGAAATATTTGGATTGCTATTTGGATTATAAATAATAATTTCCCTTTTCTTTCCACACTTTTTCCTACCCAGTTGACTCGATTTGGAAATCTGATTCCCTACAGCAATCTCAGAATTAACATGACTCAGTAAATTCATAGAAAGACAAACCTGTTCTGTGGCTGCTTGTGAAGGTGCCATGTTCTCTATCTGAAACAAGCCCACTACATCTTTAAGGATTTCGTCCCTCACGACCTCAATTTCTTGTTCCTCATCTGATTCTGGAACTGAAAAATTATCTTTATCTTAATCTTCAGCTTCACTTCCCGAGGATTTCCAGAATTTGTTAAGTTCCATCTCTTTTTCTTGCACGTCCAAATCATTCTCCAACAATTCTGCTCTTTTCTCTTATCCTTTCTTCATCTTTATTAAATTCCCACTGAAACGGCTTTCTTGAAGGTTTTCTGTAGTAATGTTGATTCCGAAGCTCTATTCTCCTTCGATTTTCTGCAATTCGGTCAGCCGAACATGAAATTTTGTCGACTCCTTGATTCAACGATGACTTTACTACCTGAGAATGAGATAGGCTTGGGTCCAGTGATCCTGATACAATTTTTCCTTTCAGAAATTTAGCCCTAGTCACCGCCTGTTTCTGATCATTTAGGGGGAGTTTGATGGAGTAGTTTGAGTTGAGATTTTTAAGTTTGAATAGTAAATTTTTTTGAATTTTCAGAAAAAACAAAAATTTTTTTGAGAAAAAGACAAAAACTTTTTGAGAAAAAGACAAAAAAAAAAATTTTGAGTTGAGTTGGTTGAGTGCATTTGTCAAAGAGTCCCTTAGTTCCAAAAGGTTCAGATTGGGCCCTCCTCGAAATGCTTGACTTGTTAAAATTAGGCCAATATTCCACAGGCCCAACAACAGCCCTTTCTGAACTACCAGGCTCTAGCTCCTGCTCGTCAGAATTAATCCCATGCAACATCCGTAGGGCATGAAATCCGTTATGTCTCTCGATTACCTCCTTGGAATTCCCACAACAGCCGGCACAATTATTCCTCCCATTGATCTCAAATATTTTTTCCCAAGGCTACCCCTTCCTCTTCTCTCATTTCTCCTACGATTGAAGGCTCTACAACTTCTTTGCCTTTTTTCGATAATCCTATTTGCATGCTGGCCTCAAGAGTTTACATGTTGTTCCATTCTCAGTTTGCCATCTGCTATCCTATTCGCCACATCATTGTCTTGCCCAGGTAGAGAGCAGATGCTTCCGGTAACTAAACCATTTGTTATGCCATTCTTCCAGCCCCTCCAATAGTGATTTTCAAGCTTAAACAATCCCAAGTGCAATTTCCTCCCTCATGTGGAAGTTCCATAACTGAATACAGAAAACTACTCCGGTGCCCTTTAACTTTCAATTTTGCATACAACAAAATGACTGGTTTGATGTTTCCTCTGCAACTTCAATTAATCCTCTGCATGTTTCACCAATAGTCTTAAAGGTTTCATGATTCCACAAGTCCAAAGGCAGCCCTTCGACCCCTATCCAGCTATTTTGAACTTCAATCTGGACGTAATCCCAATGTGCATCACTGCTCAATTTCTCCATCTTGGCTATATTTCTTCTGCCAAAGAACACAAATTTCTCCTGCAGCAGAGACTTCATCTCGTCATTATTCACACACCACATCACTGCTCTATCTACCTACAGTGGAACCTCTATGATTTTTTTCAGTCTACCCTCCAAGCACTTCCTTATGAAATCCCAAGTGGTTTGTAACCTATATCTATAAATCACCACCGCTTGACTCCACTTCTTTACAAACTACCCTTCATCTTTTCTAACTGGTATCGATTCTTTCTCTGAATTTCTTGACTTGACTGCTCTGAGATTGCTTTGTCGGTCAAAGAAACTCTGAAGTCATCCTTTAAACTCCTTCCAACCATGAAGAACATACTCTCCAGGAACTATTATGTTTCTCATCACTCTATTTTCAACCTTTAAGATCTTCCAAAAGTTTCCAGCTTTGTTCTGATTACATTCAACAATCAGTCTGTATCTCCGTCCTCTGTAGAACCTTCTAAAACCATTCTCTTTTCCATGTGGATTATTCCCTGGTTTTTGATACTTTGGTTTGCTTAATTGGATTTGTGGGGGGGTTTGGGTTTGTATTCGTTTTTCATGCGCTTTTGTTTACTGCTTTTTTTTTTTTTTTTGTTGCCAAGTATAGCCTTTTCGGTGGGTTTGGCTCCTGGGGGGATAGTGATATGTTTTGGCTCCTGGTTTTGGCGTTGGTCTTTTGGCCGTGTACCCTGCTGTCACCGGATTTGTGGGGGGTTTGGGTTTGGAAGTGTTTTGCATACCTTGCCTAATATTATGTTTTTTTTGTTCTATCATTGTCAAACTTAGGAAAAGGGTGGTTTGAGGTAATAAACCGAGATCTCGGGTCTGTTTTACTAATGTGTTCCGTACATGTGTTTTGTATAGGGGATTTCACTTGGTTTTGGGTATCAAACCGAGCTTACGGTATTTTTTTTTTTCCCTTGGCTATTTTAAGTTGGGTGTTTTACATCGTGTCTAACGTTCAACTTAAAGTTGGTCTTGGCGATGATGTATACATCATATCCAATTGTCGGTACTGTAATCTGATTGGTGAGTTAATGACCCGTTGGTAAGTGGTCGATACCGGTGCGTAATCACTCGTTGACCGTGATGGGGCTTCATCCCCTTCACTTGGTTGACCCGGGACCCAGTGGTTATATTCCATGGTATCTATACATGTACTAGCGGTTCACTGACATGCCTCAGATTAAACTGTCGAGTAATTTATACTGAGCCAACCCCTCCTCTTATTTTCTTGCATTTAGTTAAGTTTGTTTGGTTTTGTTCTTGCATTTCTTAAGGAAATGCCTCGCAAAGCGACAGGGGAGTCGTATCACTGGGATTAAGCTAAGGAAACAGTTTTCCTTCAAAAGCTTGATTACTACGTGGCCTGCAACTCCGGTAAACATCCTCCTCTTCCAACCCTGGAAAGCTGGGCCAACGAGTTTAACTCTGCGTATGGAGGCGTTCCTGCATACAGCATAACGTTACAGCAGAAGAAGGATAGGATGAGAAAAATATATCGGGGTTGGAAGGCATTGCAATGTTGGACAGGCCTAGGATACGACCCACTCACGGACAGAGTCATCTGCTCAGACGACGCGTGGCACAGTTTTATTCATGTAATATAACATCCACCTATTAACTCAAGTGTAGTACATATTTTATGCCCACATTAATATTGTACATAATAATAAGACAATTCTGGTTTCGTTGCAGATCCATAAAGAGTACAACCATCTCCGTTACGAGGGGCTGCGGAACAAGGAGCTCTATCAAAACATATTTGAGAAGAAGCATGCGGCTGGTGCCTCGGGCTACGGTTCAGTTTCGATGCCATATGAGACGGAGGCGTCTGTCGACCTTGACGCCTCCCAGTACACCTCCGGCATAGGCCCGGTGAGCGGGGACAATCTGACCCTTCCATCTGGTAGCCGCAGGCGCAACAACAGAAGAGCCGGTGCCGGTGCCGTTCCTGCACGATCTAGGGGCAGTTCTGGCAAGAGGAAGCAGAGGGACGAGACGGATGAGATGACATTCATGGCAATGCAGGAAATTGTCAACCATTTCCGTGGCCGATCCGAATCAGGCACAAGTAATTCACAATTAAGCCGATGCGATCACATGCTGTTGTGCATGGAAGTAATGACGGAGATGGGTGTTCCACCCAATGAGCGGACAATGATGTGGCATTACTTCTCGAGCCATCCAGAAAACAAGCGTACATTCCACAAGCTGCCCGAGATCGATAGGCGAGAAATTGTTGCATCCGTTGTTCGGTCGCAGCGGCCACCGCCCGCTTGAGTGTCTTGTTTGGCTTTTTTTTTTATTGTGCTTCGTAAGCTGTTTTCTTTTCCGGGTTTTTTTTTATCTAAATTTTTTAAGTTCCCCCGACATGCCTCCATTTGATTGACATTTTCTGTGTGCAAGGATTATTTATGTTATTTTTTTATTTACCAAAAATTTGGTCGACCCATTCACTTGTTGATTATTTATGTTTGATTGATTTTTCTAAAATTCCGTATTAACTACTGTTAAATGTGTTGGTTTAGTAATGACAAAAATTTCACCATCTCGCCTCACATGCTTTGCATCAGCGTCCCAATCAATTTTGTGGTTGAACATCAAGCTACTAGAAAAATGAACAGCCACAGTTCAGAAACCAAGCCGGATTAGGAGGGCGTTAGCTCTGATCGCGAGTATAGTGATGATGACAAATATTATGCAATGGCAGTTGTCTCAACGACGAACAGTAGTCGTGGCAGACGGCGGGAATCGCAACCAATGCATAATTCACTATTGATCGGGAGAATGCGTGTTCAAGAGATTTTGAACGGCCACGACGAAATAATTCTTACACTCATCAGTATGAAATCGGCAACGTTCAGATCATTCAGTGATCTATTACGCGGACGACAGTTATTGAAGCCAACGCGCAACATGGACGTCGACGAGCAGTTATGTATTTTTTTATCCATTTGCGCACAAAGGGCCACGATCCGACACATTGTGTACTTGTTCAAACATTCTGTAGAGACAACCTCTCGTTGGTTTTATAAAGTTCTGCAGGTTATATGTTCACTGAAGGACGAGTTCATATGCCCACCGGATTACACGGATGTTCAACCTTTGATTCAGGAGCACGCCTACAAATATCGACCATGGTTTGATGTATGGTTTTTTGTTTTAACATAACATCAGCGCACGAAATATTTATTTCAAAATGTAAATTTATGGTATGACGCATTAAATTTGACTCATATTGACACAGGGTTATGTTGGGGCTATTGATGGGACACACGTCCCGTGTGTGCCACCGGAAGCCAATTCGGAGGGCTGGATCAACAGGAAAGGGTATTACTCGCAAAATGTTCTAGTGGCATGCTTGTTCGACATGAGGTTCACGTACATGTTGGCGGGGTTTGAGGGATCATGTCACGACGCCTTTGTGCTGGACGAGGCAATAGCAATCCACGGGTTCCCAATCCCGCCACCAAGTCAGTAAAAATAGCACGTATAAAGCAGTTTTAATATTTAACAGACTATTAAATAAAATATCGGATGTGTCATTCATATGGATTGCTTGGTTGCAGGTAAATTTTACTTGGCTGACTCGGGGTACGCTAACAGGGATTGCTTCTTGTCCCCCTTTCGACGGGAGACTTATCATTTACCAAAATACCGAACGCGGCGTGGTGGGCTACGCAACCGTAGGGAAGTATTTAATTACACACACTCGTCTCTGCGGAATTGTATTGAGAGAACATTTGGTGTCTGGAAGTCTCGGTTCAAGATACTTAAAGGCGTTAACAGTTACCCGATGGGTAAGCAAAAAATGATCCCCATCGCATGCGCGGTTGTGCATAATTTCGTTAGGATGGTGGAGGCGGGCGATCCCGTAACTGAAGAGTACGAGGCGGATTGTGAATTGGTAAGTGAGACCGCCGATGTGAATTTTGATTACGTGCTTGAGGACGGGATCGAGGTACCAGAGCCTAGTATCGGAACGCAGGACGACGTATCAAGCCGGGATGTAATGAATCAGGTAAGAGAAATGATGGCTAATGACATGTGGGTCAGATATCAAATATCTCCATGGTATAGAACCAGTTGAAATGTAGCATGGCGGGAAGGTTTGGGATGTTTTACACGAGGGTTATTGGAATTTGTAATTTTTGTCTTCGTTAACAGACTTTTTTTCCACTTTACACTACTACAGAATGCAGATACCACGACGGTTTTTAACCGTCGTGGTAACATTTCCACGACGGTTCACTAACAGTCGTGGAATCCAGAGTCGTGGAATCTTTTCATATTCCACGACGGTTATTTACCCGTCGTGTAATATGCACAAATAAGCTGAAAAATTATTATTTAATGAGAAATACGACGACGGTTCATATTGGAAACCGTCGTGTAAAGTCAATATACCACAACTGTTTAGATATTTCACCGTCGTGGTATTTCGCCTTACCACGACGGTGGATTATTGTGATCGACAGACCGTCATGATATATTGATCTACCACGACGGTTTATATAATCCACCGTCGTGGTATTTTCCCTTATCACGACGGTTTCTTAAACGAATTGGCAAACCGTTATGGTATTTTGATCTACCACGACTGTTTCTATTATCCACCGTCGTGGTATTTCACTTACACGACGGTGGATCATGCAAAACGATAAACCGTCGTGGAATTTGGAATATGACGACGGTTCTAGTTATTAACCGTCGTGGTATGTATGTTTTCACGAACGTTTTTTTTGAAAGCCGTCGTGGTAGGGTTTAACGCATACAAAAAAAATATTTATTGGTTCAATTTAATACCAATTCATTTATTCCTGTTCATTCCTGTTCATTCATTCATGACATGAAAAAAGTACGCATCAAAGAATAAAATAATTAAAGTACAAAATTTTTAATTGAATCGTGCTATATATACAAAATTGTTCTCAGTATGTATTACAAATTCTGTGTCTGGCTCATTACATATGTAGTCCACTCTTGCCTAACAAAATTCAAATCAGCTTCAGTATAAGAAGTCTTGTTTTGTAGCGAGGCAAGTCCATCGACGTGCAACGTTATTTCTCGCATGAACCCCAAGACAAAATAGCCACACTGCACATGTCCTTGTTGTATAGGGCATCGAGCGGTCTGAATCAACGTCTTCTAGTTGCGTCGCCTTGTTATTCCTTCTCCCACCAGCAATTTCCAATCGTTTAGTGCCCTAACCATTTGACAATATATCAATACAGATAATATAACATTTATGGAATGTCAAATCATGGAACTATAAACATCAAAGTTATACTTATAACGTAATTAGCCGTTGAAAATCTTCACTGGGATCGTTACCAAGAGGATTAAAATAGAGGACGGAGTCATCCCATGGATTAATAACAGCCAATACCTAATGTTGGCCACTGTTATATGGCATGAGAACAAGCCGTCCCCTTGGTACGTCCCTTATGATCCGGATGATATTGTCGGCTCTTTCTCGAATGTAGGCTGCGCCATCTACATTCTGTTGAACTGGCGAGACAAGGAATGGAGAAATAAACTCGAGACGTCGATCCAATCCAGCTCTTGCACAACACTCCGATAAGTAGCTGCAAAATATTAAGTCAAACTTGTTACGCGTGCAAAATCAACATATATATCTATCTTTCAAGCTAATTGGAACAATAATTAAGTATTGTTTAAGGAAAAAACAATTACCTGATGTATACCATTATACAGCTTGCACTGATTTCTTGAAAGGATAAGAAATGGCATACATCTTCATACCCAATATATATGGGCATCTCATTGGCTTGCAGTGGTGGGCACGGAATCTGGTCACCGTCGACCAAGTAACTTTGTGCGTAATAAGCCAGTGGTCTCAGTTCAGAGGGAATTGCATTGATGTCCAACGTAGGTACGACGTCTTCTGCCGTTTGCTGTTGTACCTCTGGCTGTGAATGCAATTTCTTCCTCCCGGCTTTCTTTTTCAGCCGTTTCCTTCCCTGTGGTTCTGGGTCGGGAACTTGACTGGGACCTCGACTGGCCTGGCTTAAACTGCTCTGAAGCACGACTAATTTTCGGGGCCACGCAACAAACCCCTCGACAGCCTCTTCAACATACGTGGCTTCATTCGTCGGAATCGGAAGGTGTGCACGTTTCATTTTGGGGACACTAATTGTCACCCGCACATTCCCCTCGCCCAAAGGAATCCCATGGACTGTGTCGGTTGGAACACAGTCCATGTAAGCCCTGCCTATTGCAACCAAAACTTCTCCACCATTAATAAAATCGGTAAGGAAAAGCTGGCATTCCTTACTTGCATTAGGCATGGGCTGCGGATCCGCCGCGTCGGCTTCCTTCTCATTGACGGTGCAACTCGCCTTGAAACTGTTGTGCTGATCAACAGTAGGTTGGGCTGCCTCCTCGGCGATCATATCACGGTCGATACCGTGCTTCGCACAAAGTTCCTGCACCGTCCTTTCCAATGCAGCCAGCTGTCGCTTCATGTAGGTGACTTCAGAATTCTCCCTTGGTACGTGCCTGGAACTGAAGTATTGCGACTGCTTGACAAATTTTGATTGCCCACGAAGCCGACCGGAATGCTCGGGATTGCCCAAAGACCGTGTCAATATGTCTTCCGTGCCCACGGATTCGAAGCTTCCTTGGGTCTCTTGTTGTGTTAGTTCGTCCTATAATAAGTACACAATATGTTATTGAGCCCGTAAATATAATGGAGACAATCTTACTTCTTATTTGAAATATATAACGTGTTGACTTACTATTGCATCGCCGATAATTTTAATCGATGGATCCTTGTACTCTTCATCGGGCTTGAGCCGCGTGTCCCGCCAAACAACAGCTCGGTCCGCAAACTTCCCCGTCTTCTTGAGCTGAAATTTAGTAATTGAAGTTAGTAACCATAAATTAAGAACACAAGCAATAAAAAAATTTTTCAACCAGACTTTAATATTTTTTGTATCCAATTAATTAACTTACGATTTCTTGATCAAGTTTCCTATAGCCGTCCCGGCCTGTGGTTGAACCGTATTTGCTCTTTTTCCTTATCTCGCTGCCTTGTTGGGATAGCCTCTTGAAATCTGCAGTCCGTCGATAGGCAACAAACCTTTCCCAATCGTCCTGGCTGATGGTTGGGTAATTGTTCATCACTTTGGCCGGTCGTTGCCAAACACTTTCTTCATCAATATGATCCCTAACAAATGCTTGGTAGAGATCGTATCTAAATCCTTTAGCTGCCTCTCCGCAGGACTTCAAAACCTGCTTTTTGTGTGATTCATCAACTGTGAATGAAGTTAAAACTTCCATCCACACTCGTTCTTTCCTCGGCTCCAAATCAGCACTTCTGAAATCAGCAATCCAAATTGGAATGTGCTCCCGAGCTAGCACTCCAATCCAACTCTGTAATTCATCACCTTCCTTGCCTATTGGTTGGCCTTTCGGGTCAAACCTAACTTGAATTCGTTCTCCCCTCGTCCGAACAACGTGCACTCTTTTAAGGAGCGTTGCTCTTCGTTTTCCCTCCTCGTCGGCATTGAATCTTGAGGAGTTGGTTCTGCGTGGTTTTTCAATTTGAGTTTGGGTTGACACTTCCTCCTCGTGATTGGTTGACATTGTAAATCAATCTAAAACTTCAGTGAAATAGAAAGAATTTTCTCTTTAGACATTCTGACAGTGACGGATAAAAAAGTTCTCCTAAATATATATAACAATAAAACATACCAATAACTGAAGGTCCAAAAAACAATAAAACAAAAATATTCTTCCCTTAAAAATAGAACAAAATAACTGAAAATATCTAATCATAGGGTAAATCCAACTTCCAAAGAAAAAATTTTCAACTGATTTGTAATAATGTTCCCAAGGAATATGAAAGACATGAAAAAAGCAACACAAGAAAAAAATATACCTGGACCCGAGAAAACTCAGTGTGAAACAAGTGATGAGTTCACAATAAAAACTGAAGAAAAAAAAAGGCAATATTGCATGTGTTTACACGATTATTTCCTGGTCAACTAAGCTAGATAGCCAATCGAAAAATATGCAGAGAAATAGATGAAAACACAAGGAAACTTCTTGAAAATTTATGCCTATCATAAATTAACCGAGAGAAAAAGGAGAAACAAAAAAAAAATTGGAATATGCATTACAACTTACCGTTTTGTCAAGGGTGGGTTCTGGTCGGCGAGAGAGAATGGGAAAGTCCGAAATCACGGTAGTTAGTGGTGGATGGCGTCGGAGAATGGAGGAAACCCGTCGTGAGTGCTAGACGATGGCGTCGAAGTTTGAGGGTTTCAGAGAGTTTTTCAGAGAGTTCGAGGGTTTCAGAGAGGCAATATACTGGGTAAGGAAGAGTTTTGCAACTTTTTAGGTTATATTAAAAGGTTTCAAAAAGTTTAACAATTTACGAAATTTTCAAAACTTGCCACTAAAACAATATACCACGACAGTCCTGGTTAAAAACCGTCGTGGTAGTTCATATTTAAACCGTCGTGGTAGTACATAATACCACGACGGTTTTCAAAAAAGACCGTCGTGATAGATAATTTACCACGACGGTCTTTGAAATAGACCATCGTGGTTGATTTTACATAACACTTGTGCTAGGATATCTGTATATACCACGATGGTCTTACAGGAAAACCGTCGTGGTATATTTGTACCACGACGGTTTTTTATTTAACCGTCGTCGTACGTGTGAAATTTACGATAATAGGAAAATGAAATTGTTAATATAATCCCTTTAAGTATGCTGACCTGTATGTTGTGCAATCATTCATTCCGGATTGTTATTTGATATATTCCAAACATATTTGCATGGATAAATGGTTCGATCGACACTAATTGTGCGTAATAATTAAAAAATGAGATCCCAATGTTTACAACGTACTGAAGAACATTATTCATTAATTTGTTAAGTTTTTTTTTCTGCTTTTTTTTGGGCTTCTCAACACGTGCCCACTCGACGTCCAATCGAAGTAAGTGTGAAACATCATCGTCAAAATCATCAATCTCGTCCACCGGTGGCAAACCCGTTGTAAATGATGGAATGTCGGTGCAATCGTCAATAACTTCGTGGCCATCCCGGATTATTCTTGTCTTCATTGTCACAACTAAAGATAACTCTAAATTTGCGGGATCCGTTGTATAAAATACCTGGACCGCTTATGACGCCATGATGAAAGCATTATTTTTGTATCCCAATCGCCTAAAGTCCACCACTGTCACGCCGTCACTATCAACCTTAACATAATTATTGTCAGCCCACTTACATTTAAAGAGTGCTATTCGCAAGCCGCAATAATCAAGTTCCTAAATATCTTCAATGAACCCAAAGTAATTCATGGAACTATATACCGGATTCTTGTCCTTTGCGGACGAAATATGCATAGACTCGGCCCGAAGGGTGACACCACTATTCTGTACGAGATGCTTCTCATCTCTGTCCCGAGTGTAGAAGGAGTTCCCATTGATAAGGTACGATATATATCTTGTGACTATCGATGACGGACCTCTGTATAGCTTCAATACGTCTTGTGAAACGCCACGATTCGCATGCAAATATTTTCTTATCCACTCCCGAAATATCCGATTCTGCTCATCTTGAATCCACTTCTCACTTCTTCCTTTTCTTGGATTCGCAGCTCTTACTTCCGCCATATGAACCTGAAAGAATGGCTCCATTTCCTTGGCATTGCGCAAAACATACAAACAAGCTTTTTCCCATTCATCTTGATTTACTGATGAATGAACGGCGACGGATAGTCCTTTCGAGGTATGCAGCCCACTTGTTGGCAACCCTATTGGGTCCGCGTTGGACAAATACTCAGAGCAAAATTCAACTGATTCCTCGGCCATGTAGTTTTCCACTATACAACCCTCCGGCCTATTCCGGTTCTTCACGTATCCCTTCAAAACCTTCATGTACCTTTCAAAAGGATACATCCACCTCAAATACACCGGGCCACATAACTTAACTTCCCGAACTAAGTGCACACATAGATGGATCATTATATCAAAAAAGGCTGGTGGGAAATACTTCTCAAGCAGGCAGAATGTCATAACCAATTCCGATTGTAGCGAATCTAGCATCATTGGATCAATTACCTTCGAGCATATTGGATTGAAAAATGAGCATAACTTCGTAATTGAGTATCTCACATCTTTTGTTAAAACTCCCCGCAAAGCAAGAGGTAATAATTGTTGCATCAAGATGTGACAATCGTGTGTTTTCATTCCAACAAGCCGCAAATCTTTCATCGACACCAACCTCCTGAAGTTGGAAGAGTACCCACTTGGCACTTTCACAGAAGCAAGCCACTCACAAAGCTTTCTCTTTTCGTTTCTACTTAATGTGTACTTTGCTGGCAGTAAGTAAGTGCCGTTCTTCTTTTTCTCGGGAAGCAAATTCGTTCTAATCTTCATCTCTTGAAGGTCCAACCGTGCCTTTTCATCATCTTTAGTCTTATTCAGAATGTCAAGCAACGTGCCCACTATCGATTCACATACGTTTTTCTCAATATACATAACATCTAAGCAATGACGCACGTAGAGTGACTTCCAATATGGAAGTTCAAAGAAGATTGACTTCTTCTTCCAGGGTCCATCGTTAACTTTATCCTTACGTTTACTCTTTCCCAAAACTACCTTCACATCTTTAACCATATCAAATACATCCTCGCCAGTCAAAATCCGAGGAGCGGATCTTTTTTCGGTATTGCCGTCAAAAGCCTTCTTCTATTTGCGATATCGATGATTTTTCGCCAAGAACCTCCTGTGACCAAGGTAAACGGTTTTCCTACCGTTTTTCAACTAGATGGAAGATGTTTCCTTCATACAAACGGGGCATCCTATAGCACCCTTCACAGGATAACCAGATAGGTTGCAAAGTGCAGGAAAGTCGTTAATTGACCAAATCAACATTGCGCGAAGATTGAACGTATCTCCTCGGTAAGAATCTCTTACTTGTAAACCATCATCCCACAACCTTTTTAGGTCATCGATTAATGGTGCCAAGTAAACATCAATGTTATTCCCCGGTTGTCGAGGGCCTGAGATCAATAATGTCAACATCAAGAACTTCCGCTTCATGCAAACTTCTGGAGAGAGATTGTAGTTGACAAGTATGACCGGCCATGTACTATGCCGGCTACTCATGTTACTATGCGGATTCATTCCATCCGTCGACAAACCGAGACGTAAATTCCTTGGTTCTGCACTAAAATCTGGATGATTGTCATCAAAGGTCTTCCATTGCGGTGCGTCGGCCGGATGCCTAAGCTTGCCATCGTCAACACGTTTATCATGATGCCATGTCAAACTCTTAGCATGCTGTGCATTACGGAATAAACGGCGGAAACGTGGAGCTGGTGTAGTGTACCATAACACTTTCACCGGCACTCCTTTACTACCATTCGATGGCACCTTGCCCTTCTTCCATCTTGACTCATTACAAACCGGACATTCATCTAACTCTTCATATTCTCTCCGGTAAAGCACGCAATCATTTGGACAAGCATGTATCTTCTCGTATTCCATTCCCAACGTGCTCAACGTCTTCTCCGCCTCGTACATACTAGGTGGCACTTTGTTATCCTCCGATAAAACATCTTTTAGAAAAGCTAAAAGAGTCGTGAAACTAGAATTCGTTCACCCTCCCGATGCTTTCATATTCCATAATTTAACCAATGCCCCTAATTTTGTATATTTTGTACACCCGACATACAAGGGCGTTTCGGCATCATTAATCATTTTCTCAAATAACTCCGGACGGTGCACAAAGTTTTCTTCCAAATCATTAACCATATTGTACATATTATCACCAACGTTTTCCTCAACTATAGGCTCTTTATCTTTAGTACTAGTCGATGTATACTTAATATGGACAAAATCTTCGCCATGTAAATACCATGTTTGGTAAGAACAAATAATCCCATAAGCGCGCAAATGACCTCTAACATCATCAATGGAATGGGATCTATGATTACCACAAACTTGACACGGACACCGAATCTTATCGTCTTGTGTATGAGATTTGGCAAATAACAAAAATTCTTCAACACCATCTTCATATGCTTTAGTCAATCTATCAAACCACATCCATTTCCTATCCATGATTTGCGGGCAAATCCTAAACCAATAAATCAAATTAGTTCTCGAAGTCAAGGTGTGCATACGTTTAAATTGCATGCATGAATATCATTTGCATTTAATTAGTTACGTTATATATAAATACTCCCGGCACATGCATTAATTAAATAAACAATATATTTAATACAAAAATCCAAAAAACATAACTCACTAAAAATACATACTCAAAACCGGCCTGGGTTATTTAACTAAGAAACCCAATATAAAAATATATACATCGTAATTTTAAACATACATCGTGGTAGGATTTAACTAAAATATCCAAACTACAAAAAAAACCAATCTAATAATACATTGATTGTGATAACCCAAATTAAACACTTCGCAGTATTTAACGTATCAAAAGCAATCCAAAAAAATACAAAACAAATTTAATATTCAGGGTTCGTAAATAAAAAATTAATACAGAGGAAAACATCAAAAAGATGAGTTAATTTCGGTCATCTTGACTTACAAGAATGATGATCGACCAGTAGATGGTGGTGGGTGGCGTCTAACAGTAGCGTATGGAACTGTTGTCGGAGTGATCTGAGCTGATTTTTGTTCACGGCAGCTGTTGTATCGATGTGGGAAAAACAGGGCTACTCGATTTGATATGTCTGAACAAAAATGACGATGATTCCACGACGGTTTCATGGAAATCGTCGTGTAAGTCTTATATTCAACGACGGTTTTATTTAACCGTCGTGTAATCCTTGAAGATTCCACCATGGTTCTATGAAACCGTCGTGTAATTGGATCATTACACGACGGTTTCAGAGAAAAGTCATGGAAATACATACTTCCACGACGGTTTTCGGAGACCGCTTTTTGTTCTGTGTTTTTGCCTCAGATTCCACAACTGTTTTTAAATAACGGTCGTGCAATCGCCGTCGTGGTATTCGCATTCTGTAGTAGTGTTAGTTTGTTGTATTATATGGCAATGTATGAAATTTATCAAAATATTATGATGACCCCAGCTGATTGGTATTAATTTTAGTGAGAAATGAGAGAGCCAGAAAAAATATTTTTATACGTTTAACCATATTTTTCAACGAATTAAGTGCGAAAATGCATAGCGTTTAACAAAGTACAAAGGAATTTTTTTAACCATCGGAGCTACGGAAAAATATTAGGTACTAATGTTCCAATTAGGTATGTTTAAATTATGTCACCGGAGTTTTCTGAAAAATAAAATTAGTTTTGTTTTCAAGTAAATGATTGTGGATATTAAATTGAGCGTCTTTGAATTATTCGATTTTCCACCCTTGCAACGTAGAATAGGATGTGAAATTGTGTTTTTTTTCAGATGCGTTATCATTTGTAAGTTAGATTAGTTAATACTTTTGAAAAAGTATTTAGACATTTATTGCCTTTCAAGAGCTATAAAATAAAATTAGGTGTAAAAGTACAGTTTAGTTGGAGTTTAGATAAGCTACCGATCGAAGAAAAAGAAGGAAAAAAATTGGTCTCAGTCAATTAAACTTTATCCAAACAGGGCCCTTGTTTTTTTTAAAAAACTATTTATCTCAAACTTTTTTACCAAACAACCAACTCAAACTCAACTTTTTTTTTTCAAACAATTTACCAAATACTATCATTTTCAACTCAACTTACATCAACTCAAACTCAACTCAAACTTTTTAACTCAAACTGACGAACCAAATGGGCCCTAAGTAATGCTTGAGATAAACCATCACATCAGTTGACAAGAATTTCTTAGTTAAAATTGTGAAAATTTTAAATTCACGTGATTTTAATATATTTAACTCATATGTCCATTTTTTCATGTCTCTTTAATTATATGTATATTTTAATTAAAATATCATATCACATTGATTAAGGGGGCGTTTGGCTCACCAGTTTAACTCCAACTAAACTGTATTTTTTCATCTCAATTTTTGTCTTTTTTTGAAAAGTCAACAAAATTTATAACTAATTTTTAAAAAGTTAACCAACTCAAACTTAAAAATTTTAACTTAAATCATTTTACTAAACGCACAATAAGAAAATCACATTATTAGAAGATACAAAATGGGGCATAGTTAAGGAGACACATAAAGCGAATCTAGCTTTAATTGATGAAATAAATAGGGGCAAAGAAAAAGAAAGACAGGTCGAAGATCTACCATTCCTTGCAATAGGCATAAAGGAGCTTTGAGATTTTATGGTAAAAAGAAAATGAATGAAGGGGACCTTGTGTGGTGGTGGGTTTTTTTTTTTTTTTTTTTTTTTTTTTTTTTTTTTTTTTTCAATAAAGGTGTAGTTTATTTGTCTGAAAATACAAGATGGATCATCTAATATATTGCGGTCAAACAAAAGGTACAAAATTTTTTATTTCCCTATGTACCAAGGAAATTTACATATGAAATTAGTAAATAGGGTTTTTTTTTTTTTTAATTCCTTGTAGATTCTATAAAGCATTTTTACATTCTTTATTTTCAACGTATAACATTTTGAAAAACATGTATATGGGATGGACATGCTTGCAATGGACACAAACGTATTATGATTGGAAAACATCGTTTTCTTATAGAGGCTTGACTTAGGCTTTGGAAGGCAATGGAACCCGTTTACGATATTCCGCGAGAGCCCAAAGTGGGTAGATGTTTCTATATGCTGCGTAATGTAGCATACAATTCTTATTAAAAACTCCCGTTATTTCCTGTGTATTTACAATGAATTGGTTAGATTCTTTTTTTTTTTTTTTTAAATCAACTTTCAAGAGAAAAAGAAAATGACGTTATCTTACCTCTTGCGGAAAATCACCATCGTCCATTTGAGAATTAATGATCAACTTTGCCGCACGATGAAGAGGAGTTGGATCTCTTTCCGCTTGACCAGCATGTAGCAAACCCATCATTGCCCATGCTGTATGTACCAAATTTGATCTTTTTTTTCCAAGAGGTACATATTCCTGCATAACCAAACACCAAATAAAATAATAACGATTACATTGATTTTAGGAAGTGTAACCTAGTAAGCATAACACATGTGATATAATTTTTTTTTTTTTTTTTTTTGAAGAACTATTTTCTTAAGAATCCATTTGTTTAACGGTTGTAGGCATTGCTAATTATAATTATACACTTGACTCTATCACAAGATATAGAGTTCAAATCACCTAATCCTTAACTTCAGTGGGGGGAGAAAAAAAAGAATCCATTTGTTTAAGTGAGACTCTACAAGTCATGTCAGAAAAATGTTACCTTGTGTGGGCATGAAAGATAGCTCTCACCCCAACCACCGTCTTCTCTCTGTGTTTTCAGTAAAAATTTGACAGCTTTTCGTATAGAGGCATTATTGTTGTAAGTCTTGCCAGCAGCTTCTAGTCCTCCCAAGGCAAACCAGGTACCATATGTAAAGCAAACTCCCCAGTTTCCATACCTATTTGGTAAAACATTATAATATGTTCAATATCTTAATTAGTTTGTTAAGATATAGGAAATCAAAGAAACATGTGTTCTAAGTAATGGGGAAGAAGAGGGCACCAGGAGCCATTTGGCGTCTGTATGTCTTCAAGGAACCGAACAGCATTTGCTACAAAATGTTCAATTTCCTTTTTCCTGTGTCCCGGGTACATCTTTTTAAACAAAACCAGAGCTTGGATTGCTGATGAAGTACATTCAACGTATTCGTGTTCAACAACAATGTCCGCAAAAAATTCAGTGGGATTAAGTACCTGAATTTGAACCACATTGAGAGATTTCATAAAAATAAATAAATCTTAATTTGAAAGGCGATTAATTTCAAATAGACGCACGCTTAAACAAAGAAACATCAATAAAGATACAGAATGAAGTTACTCAAGTCCTTACTTCCAACCACTTTTGTGCTCCTGCTGGCTCCCATGCTGCTAAACCACCATTTTTACTCTGTCATCAATTAAAATGAAGTTGATTAATTGAATAATATGGTACAAATTATAGATAAAAGCGAACTTCTTTTTTTTTTTTTTTTTTTTTTAAAAAGATCCTTACCTGCAGAGAAAGTAGAACATTTACGGAATCATAAAGCCGGTCAGGTTCCATTTTTTCACCAACGATCTCCGGTGGCATCAAAGAGAGCAATAGGCAACACTAGAAAAAGTATAAGATTAAGTTAAAGATATTCAACAAAAGAGGATGAAGTGAATGGCTAAATTTGAACATTTGATTGAAGTTACCTTTAAACCTTCCGCGGTACAATCAGAAACTTGCCATCCATGATCTTGATCAGAAAATGTCCACGATCCCTTGGAGATGTGGCGGTACATGCTTTTGAAGTCACCAGAAGGATTCTCTTTGACCTATACATAGGTTATGAAACGATTAAATTGAACTCTATCATTTCAATTTAAAAAGAGAGAGAGAGAAAAGAAGATGATCTTTGATAATTCACTCTAAATTAACTTTCTTGTTAGACAGAGTATTTGACCTGAGATTTCTTTATGAAGTCATGACCTTTGGCAAGAGTTGGTCCAATTACGTCTGTGAGGTTACTAGCAAGCAAAGCTTGAACCGCAAAACCAGTATCCCACTCCTGGCTTCCGAAGCTCTGCAAAACAATTATGTGAAAATAACATTATTTGTTATATATTATGATCGCTGTTTTAGAGTTTGCTCGTCCACTGTGAGGGAGCTTAATAATTGTAATGAAATACAATATTGAGAAAGGCCTAAGAAGTGAATGAGAAATGCAACGAGCAGATAGATTTACCTGCATCTTCATTCCGTCTTCGGCAACCCACAAGTAATCTGGAATCCTGGCGAGGTGCTTCTTAAAATAGTCGCCATTTGGATCTTCAACCCAGCACGCAAGCATACACAACACCTATATATATATATATTCGATGATCACGAAAGAAACATGATAATCAAACGAAAAGACAGTCGTCGTCGTCGTCTCATAGTCTTGTAAAACAAACATTTCTCTACTTTGTTCACCTGCATCTTACATTACCTTTTCTACACATCCAATTGTAATGTATCGACTATTTTCGTCTTCGTAATGGATGTGATCCATTGTCACTTTAAGAGCTCTTTCTCTAATCAATTTGTCGAACGGCCAGCGAGTAAGAAGCGGCTCGCTACAAATATATAGACTATCCCACAGCAGATCTTGTACCCAAGGATGGGGATAATATAAATCCTCCTGCAATAAAAATAACGGTTGTTTTTGTTATATACATGTACAAATTATATACATAAATATATAGAGATTAGTCTGGCAATAGAGTCTACTAACCTTAGCACATAGATGACGCACTCCTTTCCAATTGACTTCAGAGTAAGGTTGAGTAAAGAGTTCCTCCCTCAATTGTAGAATGAGAGGAGTGATCGGACCTACAAATCTTTTCCCGTATAAATACGACATTGGCAGATAGACCAATCTACAGTAGCACCACATTTTCCCTGCGTGTATAAAAGATAATTATAATTTATAACAAACCGAAAAATACTGACTGATTTATTCAAAATGAAATAAGAGAAGAACATGCGAACCCGGATGCATAGGAAGAAAGGAAGGAAGAATCCAAAATTCCGGAGGCATGGGGTTGCTTCCAGCCCAATCAAAGACACCAAGTATCTACAAGAAAATAATGCAACAAATTAAACTAATTACATAAACAAATATATAAGATTTGATTACATTTGTGATCATGAATTTTAAAAAGCTAGATTTGAACATACCGAAAGCCAAGTCTTCCCCCAAGAGGGTATATGTGTTACACCACCGTGATCAAGAATCCATTTTCTTGCTCTCGCACACGAATTGTTTTTCCCGCCATCGGTCCTTCTCCGAGTATTCGCATGCAAATGTAGTTGAGAACCGTGCAGAACATGGTGCTGTGGCCTTCATGTGTAGTCCCCACCCACCATCTTCATTCTAAGGATGCAAAAAATGTTACAGGAGTATAATTTGAGTTCAAAAGGAATTAGGATTTTACCCCCATTAAATAAACTTTTCATCCTATATATACAACATAACATATATATATATATATATATAGAAGTGTCAAAAGTTGGCATAGTTCACATTCTTCAAACGAAACGAGTGTTTTGGCTGAAACGCTTGTTTTTATTTCTTCTTCTTCTTCTTATTTCCCTAGAATTTTATTTCTCACGTTTTGGTCCCTTTCTTCTTCTTCTTCTTCTTCTTACCTTCCCCTAGAATTTTATTTCTCTCGTTTTGGTCCCTTTTTTTTGGTTTTTTCTTAATTTTTTTAAAATAAATTTACTTGAAATATTTATTTTATCATAATTTGTCACTATTAAAATAACTATTCTCAAGCACATCCCCACTTCTATATTTTTGTACAATTTTAAGAAATATTATTTTATTAAATGTGACCTTCGACAGTTTTTTTTTTTTTTTTCTAATTTGTTTATTGACATTATTTCTCAAATTATATGCGCATTTTGAAACATCTTTTTCCTTCTCAAACATATATAGTACTTCTATTTACCTTATCCTAATTAAAGATATTTTATTTAGAAGTATTCAACACGTGCAGAGCATGTGTTTTGACTAATATATATAAATGAAGAAGAGGAACGAAGTCCCTTTCTCAATTTCCAAAAATAAAAAAAAATTAAAGAAAAAAAAAATCAGAACTAAAGAAATTATGCACCTGATGATTGTAAATGTAGCGAAGTATTTCCCTACGATGCT
This sequence comes from Ficus microcarpa, assembly GCA_025413485.1. Taxonomy (NCBI): domain Eukaryota; kingdom Viridiplantae; phylum Streptophyta; class Magnoliopsida; order Rosales; family Moraceae; genus Ficus; species Ficus microcarpa. The sequence goes on from CM046385.1 coordinate 21,011,940, forward strand.
CTGCAGGAAATATGGTATGAAGGTGTCCTGTTATGTATACACACATAACCTACAAGTAATAAATAGAAAAAATTTTAATCAACGTTGTCAATGATATGGGTATTAATATAGTTGGGATGTACGCGGAAAATTATTAATATTTCTTGCAAAATAATTTGAATTAAAAGGAAAAGGAAAAGTAAAACAATATTGACTGACCAAAGGAGGAAGGAAAAACAAGGGGCCAGCATTTTCAGCGGGCCAATGGCCATCACTAGCCTGTAATGCTGAGAAGAAGTGGACAGCTCTCCTCAATGAAGTTGTGGTCTTTTCATATGTGATTCTCTCACCTTCCTCAACTTTAACTGGAGAAATTGTTTGTTTGAAGCCTTTCTCTGTCAAGAACTACAATATATAATCATGTGAAATAAACAATAATTAGACTCGAAAAATTATATTATACAAATTTCAAAACATTGGGAAAAAAAAAACATTAAATATAGTGTGAACATCAAGTAAATCAATTAATCTTTTGTTGACAAAGTCATTAATTTTTTGTCATGACTATGACGATATCCTTACCGAGACGAGGGACGTACACGTAGAATTTTTTTTTTCTTTTTTTCTTTTTAGGAGTGTACAGGAGTCAAGTCAAAGTTTTGAACAGAATTGGGCAATAAATACAAAAAGACTGTCGTAATCTTTCACTTTTACTATTTGTCCGTTTGTTTTTTTTCTCCTGAATATATATATATATATATATATATATTAATATTTATACATATTTGTTCTTTCTTCCTTTAAACATATCAATTTAAGTAGTGTTTTGTTCTATTTTTTTTTTTCTTTTTCTTATATTTTGAAATTTTGAAGAGAAATAAAACGAATATATGAAATGATAAGGTATAAAAACAAGTAAAAATTAATTAGTATTGTGATTTTATTTTTACATAAAATATCTAGAATTTGGAAATTTTGAAGTAGTGTGTCTGACGTAGAAATTAAGTAAATGAAAATTTATAATATATAAGAAATTTAGAGGGCTAAACAAGAAAGAAAAAATGAGGTAAAGTGATACCTTTTTAATACAGTTATGATATAGCCATTTTTTGGGTCTTGAAAATACATGGGGATTTTATTAGTGTTAAACACTACAACAAATAGATCAAAATGAACCTCATTTAGATCTCATACTGCGGGATTCACATTTTAATTTACGTTTATAGTGCTTAATAACATTGTTTTCTAAGCCAATGGCCCTGTCTCTACATTAATTCACTGTTAACGTGAGCAGTTTACCCTCTGTTTGATAAGAAGGAAAGCAAATAAGAGGGAAAAGAAAAATGAAACTGAAAGAAAATAAGGAGTTGAAACATTTTGTTTTTCCCTTATGTTATTTGATATCATGAAATGAGGAAAAAAAATATATATGTAATATATATTATTTGACTTTAAAAGCAAGAACCAAAAAGTAATTTTTGTAATTATAGAATGAATTTTAGTTTTCCATCCACTTCTAAAGGGATTAAATTTATGGATCCCACTATACTTTTTTTTTTTCCATCCTATTTTCTTTCCCTTCTTCTTTTCCTTCCGACCAAACAAGTAGTTTTGTAATTTTCCTCCACTTCTCCCTCTCCTCACTTCCTTTCTTCCACTTTTCCATCCCACCAAACAGAATCGTCTTCTCCAAGTCGTGTTCAATGAACCCCACTCCTCAAGTGTCATCGTTTTATTTTATTGACCTAACTCAATGTTATCGGACAAAATGGGAAGTGGAAAAAGAAAGAAAGGGGGAAAAGGACAATTAATTTAAAGTTGGAATTGACTACAAAATTATTCCTGGAGGTCACCTTCCACTTTACGTAGTACCACACGTTTTAGAGTTTGTTGAAAACCCAAAACCACAAAATATATGCCTACATATGTGTGTGTACACACAAATATAAAACGGTATGAAAAGGAGGAAAATGGTTTTTCCAAACAAAATGGTGTCAGTCTTCTCTCCAAGTTGTTTTCGAAGAAACCCCACTCCTCAAGTCTTGATCTTTTTTTATTATTGACCTACTTAATATTATTGGACAATATGACAAATCGTAAATATAAAAACCAAAAGAAAGAAGAAAAATAGAAGAGAGTGCAAAGTTAGAATTGATCACTAAAGTATTCCTCGGCTCACCAGGTGTTCACCTTCTACTTTCCATGGGACTACACGTTTTAGAGTATGTCAAAAAAAATAAAACCACCAAACATATATATCCATATGCACGCATATATAAAGGAGCGTGAAAAAAAAAAAAAAAAAAAAAAAAAAAAGAAGAAAATGACTTTTCTTAAATTTTTTTAAAAAAATTATTTTTACAAGTAATGTTAATGACTCTCATTAATTGAAACCTAGAAGTCTAATCTAAATCTCTCTCCCTCGCACCTTTTGAGCTAGTCTCAATAGAATTCAGCTATATAAATTCAGTTATATGATAGTTGAGGTAAATGAAAGCGATAATTTTATTGATGTGTATGTCCTAATCATCAAAAAAAGTTTCCCAACCACGTACCAGTGGTTATGACATGAGGACAAATAATATTTTATTTGAGTTTTCATTTCTAATAGATATGAGATTTAAGTTATATATCTCGTAGGTTTGTCGATCAGTTATCGATGAATTCTATGAGTTCGTGGTCTGTTTAGTTGATGCAAACCTAGGGAGGATCATTTGCCATCTTGCCAATAGTTTCAGTTATTGCTTATCATTTACATATTGGACAATCCCCTTATATTGTTTTCCAACTAAATAAATAAATAAAGTTTCCCAACCATGACCCCTTAGATAAGTTAGAAAATCACCTGCATCCGCCAGAGGACGTCGCTGCTGGGCTTGACCTGCCGGCGATTGTTGGAGAAGTTAAGGCGAGCCTCTTCCACCGCCACTCGCTCCTCCAGCGTGCCGGCCTCAGGATCAAACTCCCAAATCTGCCTTCCCACAAAGTTGTTAGTGCTGAATATGTAAGGGTCCTTTCCCCCCGCTGCTATCTTCAGCCTCCACATGATTATATATATATATATATATATATATATATATATATATCCCTTCGATCCTCTTCTCGAAATTAAAAAAAAAAAAAAAAAAATCT
>CM046385.1:21015150-21049399 GCA_025413485.1 Ficus microcarpa
CTACATATGAATATATTCTTGTCTATCAGATCTAAAACAAGAAACACATACTATCAATAAAGATACTTGAAGAGTGCAAAAATCTCGATTTTTAATTGATGCTTGATATATAAAATGAGTTTACGTTTGACATCCAGGTTTAACTCCAATTAAACTGTATTTTCTCATCTTAATTTTGTCTTTCTCTGAAAAGCGAACAAAATTTATAAATAATTTTTAAAAAGTCAACCAACTCAAATTTAAAATTTTCATTTTATCATAAATTCAATCCAAACATAAAACGTAGGTTGAGTAATTCATAAAATAGGACAATGAAAAGATAGCTTTTTACTAATGCACGAGTCTTCATCAAGCACGGAAAAGAGAGTAAAAACATGCGAATAACAGATCCGAGGGCTTGGTCGATTGACCAAATTTCAAGAGCGTGGGAATTCTGGAAAGTGTGTCAGGTATATTTTCAAGATTTTTTTTTTGATTATTTATTTATTTATTTATTTATTTTTACTAGGAATATTTTCAGGAGGTTGTTGGAAAAGCATTTATATGTGCAACCTAATTTAAGTGCAAGTTGCAGCTTGAGAGAGTACAGTGATATATATTCAAGGATTTTGTTTTGTTTAGGTTTTTATTTATTTATTTATTTTATTTTTATTTTATTTTTTTATTTTTATGAATAATATTCAAACGATATGAACCTTATTAAATCAAATAACATGGGCATGTGGTGTGGGGGGTCTCTCTATATTTTCCAGAGATATTCCACACTTGGACTAGTCGTATAAAAAGACCACCGGATTTGAAGTTGTTTGATTAATTTGGCTGACTCCCTCTTCTAATATTTGGTATCTTAGCAATTCTACAAGTTTTTTTTTTTTTTTTGGGTGCTAAACGAAGCAATTATATAAGCTTTGTTATATATATGCATATGTTGCCTCTCTAATGTCTCTAAAAGTTCTTAATAGTTTTGTTGCTTATAAAAATAAAAAAGTAAAAACACAAGTTTTTATATGTGTGAGAGTGTCATTTATTAGTTATGATCAAAATTACATGATAGTATACGATAAAATAATAAATATGGATTTTTTTTAAACTTAAAAAATAAGAAAATAGCAGCTTTTTTAAAAAGAAAATAACATTGACTAGTAAATAACTTATTTATTAGAGTAAATAGCTATCTCTATTAGTAAATATACTATTTATTTTAACAGTTTTAGAACTCTGCTACTTACTTCTTTATGTTTTTCTAAATATGCTATATATTAACCCGTAGATATAATTCTAATAGTTATCAACTTATATCCAACATGAAAAATATAACAATTTAATAAACATCTAATAGCAAACAAATGTGAAAATATTTTCCACAATTTCTACGCTAATTAATGTGAATCATGTTGAAGAGAAGATTTTAGTGGTTTCTAGCTAGTATGAAATGGCAAACAAAGCATAAAACAAAACTCATTTTGGCTTAATTTGTTGATTTTACCGGCCCCCATGAGCAAAAGAGCAAGTTATATATATATATATATATATGTTTATGTATATATAACTATATTTACAGACGAACTATATCTATGGCCAGCTGGGGATGTATATATATGAAATGGGGCCACATGTCTGTAAGGGGGACTGACAGACAGAAAGCACTGAATTTCATAAGGATTTAGAAATTGAATTACTACGTTGTCATGAATAGATATATATGATGGGATGGGAGAGAAGAGGAAAGGAAAATTAATAAATATGTAAATAAGTGTCATTGTTTTCATAAACTGTACACCTTTGAGTCCATTTCAAAAGGTGTCTATTCTCTCCTCCCCCGACTGCAGCATCCTTCTCTTCACAACTAATATAAAAAAAAAAAAAAAATCCTTTCCTACTTGCAAATGTTCATTTTTCTCAACTATCCAACTACGTAATCATTAATTAATATGTAAGTGTTTTTGTAGTGTGACAATTTCCCACTTGCCTCATCACTCTAATATTAATACATGTTGCAGCAGCCAAAGAAAATATATAAACTGACTTCCATATATTGATAGTGATGCTAATAATTCTATTTCCCATTTATAAATCTTTCCCATGTCTATTCTTTTTTTTTTTTTTTAATTGCTCATTTAGCTTTAAAATTTTTAAGTTCGTAGAACTCTGATTTTTTTTTTAAATAAGTTTGAATGGTTCTAAATTATTAAAATGTTATTATAATAATAATTTTTGATTTATTTTAGATGAAATCCATCAATAATTTAATCAAAAAGTGATGTAGACTAATGGATTTCATCTAAAAATTAATGAAAAAGATTATTGTGACAATGTATTTAATAGCTTAAGATCATTCAAGTTACGAAAGAATAATAGTAATTAAAGTTGTACAAAATTAAAAATTTAAGGACCAACTTAGCAATTTACTCTTTTTTCTAATAAAAAATGTGATTGGTTGCATTTTCGAGCCTCCGTTCACTGCTCATTGGTAAATATAGTGAAATAACGTATGAAACAATATTAAGATCTGATACATTCTCTCATAAAAAACAATCCAGAGTTACTTGATACACCACACGCCATAATACCCCAAGGGAATGCCACTTCTTGTAAACTAGGTCATAGATTTTAATACATACTACTTACAAATGTTATGGATCATTTAGTGGTTTCAATAATATCACCTTTTTTTCTTTTTTCTTTTTGTTTAGAATTCAATTATAAATCCCGATATTTTCCTAGTAAGCAAAAAAATTTATTTTAGCTATTTGAACTAAATTTTAATGGCCTAATCTACGAGGGGAAGCATTTTTGCACCAAGTGACAAATCCGTGTTCATGTGCCCACTTAAATTTTAAAAATTTATATTTTATTCCTTGAGAAAATTAGCTGAGGAGCCATATTTTGAATGTCTCTTTATAATTTTGCTCATTCTAAAATTAAAGTCGATAATTTTAGTATTATGAAATGACAAAATTATCAACTTTAATATTATGATGGATATAAATGTAAAGAGGTGTCAAATTTATAACATTCTTGCATATAACCCTTTAGCACCTCTACTAATTTGAGTTTTGCCCCAACTTTATTAGAAAAATAATAACTGTACCCCATTTAATAATTTGGATATATAATTATGTCTCTCTTTGATTTAAAAAAAAAAAATCTCTGTTATATTTCATAGCGTCTCATTGAAAATTTTTTTCTAACTATACTTTATTAATGTGGACGCTTATATATCAAATCTTTAAAATTGAATCAACTGACTAAAAAAATTACACTACCAACAAGCGCTCTATACTGCATTAGTTGTTAATTATAGTCATATATATATATATATATATGAGATACCCTGAACTTGCTGTTCCAAGCACTAACTAATCACATGGTTTTAACCAACTTTAGCAGCTTTGTCATGCAACCAAATTTGTAAAAGTAAGAGCCTACCATATAGGGCATTGGATAGTTTTATCTACATATATATCTTGCTTTTAAGAGATATAATCACATATTAAAATTAAGTGTTAAATTATACTCCTCGTTTCAAGTTGATTAATGACTTTCAATTTTACATGTCACACTGTCTCAAATTTTTCTACTGTTACGAAAATGGCCCCTATATTGATATTTCATAATTAATAGTTTTGAAAGGAAAACTGTACCTCCAAATAGATCAACGATGCTATATATCTCGATTAAAATATAGTTTGCGTTATATATCTTTGAATAATGTACTATTTATTTTCAAAATATCTCTTATTGAGATACAATTTTCTTTCAAAAAATATTGAATAATGACTTTGTCTAATGCTAATGTGATCAGAATGTGCTCACTTTCCGTCTTTCTTTCTTTTGCTTTTTTTTTTTTTTTTTTAACATAATTTAGGCAGAGAGACCGTTGATGTGACATTAGAAAATTTTAAGGTAGTGTGATGTATAAAATAAAAATAAGGACTAACATGAGATATTGTGTATAATTCAGATGAAATTTATAAAATTAACCCTAAAATTATTTCTGTTCGTTCACGTGCATAAAAATGGTGAATAAGCACTTCAAAAAAAAAAAAAAAAAAGTTGAATAAGCCACATGACTTGTACCCAAGGAAAATAAAAGAAAAGAAAAGAACAACTAATAGGATATAAGTCATGATTTAAGTTCAGCTTCATTGGTAGAATTTTGAGGAAGAATTATAGAGCATATATTGATTGCTATGGAAATTATTGAGAAATTCTTGCAATTATTGTCTTGATTTTAAATTTAGTTTTCTATTTTTTTTTCTCGCTAAGCATACATAGGGATAAAATTTCAAACAATTCCGTCAATTGATTCCACATAATCTGTCAAAATAATAAATATTCATTATTTTTTAACTTTACACCTTATAATAAAATCAAATATAAAATTACTATTAAATTATATCGACCATATCATTTTTGAAGTGCATTTATCTGCGGAATATGTGTGGTTTTTTCCCCACGAAAGATGTGAGTTTTATAGGTTTTCCAACATTAATTTTCCATCTTAATTGCCATCCAAAATTTACAATTATTTTTTACAATTAAAAAAAAACCATACTGATAATTTATATTTTATGTTTTAACATTAAGAACTCTTCAAATTAAGAAAATATTTTAAGAACTCAAGAAAAAAAAAAAAAAAGAACTTCCTAAAAGAAATTGCATCTGCAACCCTAAAAAATTCGTCTGTAGAGTCAAACATATTGGAGGAGATAAATGAAGGAAAAAAACGGAAAATAGCCTCTTTTATATATATATATATATATATATATATAGAGTAATAAAGTAAATGGTCAAATTTTTGCAGAAATTAGTAAATGGTAGGATTTGTTAAACTAGATTTGGCGAGTTTATCCCATAATCAAAATAGATAAATTCGAGATTTATCGACTTCATCTCATTATTAAATTTGATAAATTGCAGATTGCCAACTTTATCTTAGCTATCACAGATTTGTTAAATCTATCAGTTTGATCACATGAACCCCAAATTAAAAAGTCTAAACCCTAGCACTAACAAGAACTAATAGTTTGAGAAAACTCTCATTAGCCGCCGCCCCCATGCTGTCGTAGCCTATCGGACTCGCCATTGTTGAAGCCCCGCACCCAACATCGCCAATCCCTCTCTCCCTCACACCAATTATCATCACCAACCCCTGAGTGCCCATTTTCGAGCCCGGAGCCCTTCGCTCGCCGCACGGTCGACAGCCAGAAACCAACAATTTTCATCAAAAGGTTTGAAAAGCAATCATTTTCAATAGTTTTTATTTCCCCTAAAAAGTGGTCTTTTGCGACAAATTCTCACAATTTAATCGAATAAATTCTAGATTTGATTTATGAAAATTTCAACAATATCATAGCAAATTAGAAATCATAAATCTTTTTTAACTAAAGTATAGATAGACTTAGACTCATTATTCATAATTAAAAAAAAAAAAGTAGGTATGACATTAAAGTCATTGATGGAGATATACATAATCAAGAGCACATTAATCCCCTAATCATCCGACAGAGACCATCAAATAATCCAAAATCAATGTGCTGCTAACCTTGTATTTATTACACACACACACATACATATCTCTCAATATATACATACATCTATACATAAAAAGAGAAGGGGGGGGGGAGCGTGGGTGCATCATCATTGACTAGGAGTGTGTGGTGCGGGGACCAGAGAGCACAGAAAATTAAAAAAAAAAAAAAAAAAAAAAAGAGGGGGGGGGGGTTTGGGTACGGACTACAAGAGGAGATGATACGGACCATACAGTTAGATTAAACTTGAATTTAATTCATCGGTTAAAAATAAAATTTTTAAATTAATATTTTAAAAATTAATTATAATTTTATTATTTTTTATAAAAATATAATATAATTAAAATTAAATTTAAATATCAAACAAAAAAAAGTTATAAATAAACAGAACAGTGGGGGCAGCTGAGGAAGCTTAGCTGCAGCGCAGAAACTTGTCTCGTGTCTCTGTCTCTGTCTCTGTCTCTGTCAGTCTGTGGGTGACTGTGTCTGCAGAAGAGTAGAGAAAAAGGAGTAGAAAACAGGAAAATTAATTTATGAGAAGATTAATTAATTTATAGGAGAAAAATAGGGAGAGTCTCAGACCACAAACGCAACGTGCGCACTGGGCAGCGCGTCCACATCATTTGCCTCCTCCCCTCCTCGAAACACATGCGCCACCTCCCCTGCACGTGTCTCTCCTTTTCTTCTTTTCTTCTTTTTTATCTTTATATTTATATACCCCTTTTTTTTTTTTTTTGCTAATGATTTTTTATCCCCATTGCCCCACGGTTGTTTCAATCCCTAGCTTTAAAAAAAAAAAAAAAAAAAAAGGAAGAAAAAAGGAAAAAAATAGAAGGAAGAACAAGAACAAGAAGAAGAAAACCTGCTTCTACTTTAATAAGAGGACAAGCACTCGAATTGTGACAGATTTTGCTTAGGGAAAGTATTTTGTTTATAAATGTTCCAAGTTTTGTACAAATAAACGTCTAAACTTTTATTCAATTAAGAAACAAATTGTTTTGTCGAAAAACAGTTGTCAATTATCGAATACTTTGTGGATGATTAATCACCGATTAATATTAATATATGTTTTCATACTTAAATTATTGATTTAACTATGTTATGTTGTTTAGATCTAATTGGATTATAGTCTATCAATATTTTATTAATGCCCAATAATCATTTTATATATTTATATATTTAAATTTTTAAGTAGTTGAACAAAAACAGTCATCTAATTTAATTTATTTTTCTTTAATAAGGATACAGGATAATATCAAAAATCTTCTTTATTATTTTATGGAAAATGTTGCATTGTACTTGTACAATTTTCCTTGTTAACTAATGAATCGTGTTAAAAACATCTTTTAGCTAGGTTATAATTGGATTAAAAAAAAAGTGTAAAATGACAACTTTTAATGTAGTGAGGGGATTGGACTTGCCGCTGTTGTTTGAGGAGGGGGACTCCGTCGAGACTCAAGATCTACTGTATCGGATTTTCTATGTTTTATTAGCTATCTTCCTCAATAATGTTATGTAATGTTATCATCTAAATTAAAAAATTTAAGCCACATAAAAAAATTAAATACTAAAATTTCTTGAACAAATTGATGAAGTTGTCAAAATATTATTAAAGTGACAATCATTAAGATAGGAAATGAGATAACAGATCTGAACTCCTTGAATACGAAGGGAGAAAAAATTTTATTAAATTTTGTTTATATAATTTTGGTTTTTGATTTGAAAATAAATTAACTAAATGACAATTTGGCCTATTAAAAACATTTTAAGGTGTTAATTAATAATGTGATTTACAAAACACAAATAATAGATGTATCGATTTCTGAAAATAAAAACAAAGGATATCTTGTTTCGTCCTCTGAGTTTATATTTGTAACTCCCAAGCTTCTAATATTTTATAAGTTATGCTACTTTGTCTTTTTTGATCCTTTTCGTTTTATTTTTTTATTTTTTCTTTTCGATAAGTGTTCTTTTCGTTTTTTATGTATGCATTTTTGCTGCTACTTTTCTTTTTCCCTCGTTATTTACAGTTTTTGCATATTTTGTCCATGTTTATAAACTAGATCATATAGGGATTTTCCCCCCCTGAAAATACCAGAATCATTTAAAGAATTTTACACGTCTTTTCTATTTCCAAATTGGTTTTTTATTAGTAGAGGTCAGCAAAATGGTCATGGGATTTTTTTTTCCATAGTAATTTTTGTTGACTTTTTCAGAAAAGACAAAAAACTTTTTCAGAAAAAAACAAAAATTGAGTTTAAATCCATGAGTTTAAAATGAAGTGCCAAACTCACCCTAAAAATGCACTTACACTGACTCTGCTCAAATCTATGTTATTTAGAAAGAAACTAACCCCAAAAAAAATAAAAAATCTGATAAAATTAGCAAGCTAATATGAAGTGAATTGGATAGGTTTTGTGAAACTTTTTAGTTATAGGGAAAAAAAAAATAAAAAAAACTATTCAGTCATATAAAGCTAAAAATTTTTCCATCCAAATAAAGTTTGGGTTATATTGAGTTAGGGAAAAAAAAATTCATGCCATATGAATCCTATCAAATTGGCAAGTATAATTTCTTAAGAATTACATTAAAATAAATTAAAAAAATAAAACAATTTAAATATATAAGTAATAAAATCATAAAAAATTTGACGATATATGTTTAAAATATATTTTGAAGGCATAATAAAATATTATTGGGTGGGTTGGTTTTGAGAAGTGTGGTTAAAAAATTACACGGGAATCTACCTAATAAAAAATTCAAGCTATGTGGGTTAATCCATTAATAATAAATGATTCTCATCAAGTGGCATATAAAATTTTATTGGATTAGTTACATTTATGGAATGTTGTTAAAAACTAAACTTGTAGTTGCGTACGGATCAAAAATGAAAATTTTAAGTTGAATTTGATTGTTCAAAAACTAATAATTTTATTAACTTTTTAAAAAAAAAAAAATTGAGATGAAAATTTTAGTTTCAAACTTAAAAGTCAAACTTAAATCGAATCCTGTCCAATGAAAATTCAAACTATGTGGATTAATCCATTCTTAAATAATATTAAATTTAATTTAGATTAAATTAGATTAGATAATATCAATGAATCAAATTATTGATAGTCTTAAAAAATTACATTTAACATATGTTTGAATTATCAGTTGGAGATAAAATTTTTAAATTTAAAATTTATTAAAATTTTTAAAAACGAATTATAATTTTTATTCACTTAAAGAAAAAAAAATTAAATTAAATTATAATAAATTATAAATAAGGGTCCGTTTGGTTGGTTAGTTTGAGTGTAAATGTTTTAGTTGTAATAGTAAATTTTTTTGAATCTTCAGAAAAGAAAAAAAATTTTTTGGGAAAAAGAAAAATTTTTTGAGAAAAAAATTAAAAAAAAGTACAATTTAAGTTTAAATGAGATGATGAGACAAACGGATCTTAAATTGACAAATGCGTGCAGTCACCGGAGAGGCATTGAGCAACGTAACCACCCACCCTCCACTTCCAGCACATGAAAAAGAACAAAACGACAAAACAGGGCGATCTAGTATTCATTTTTCTTTTTTATTTTCCCGGGAAACTCCACTTGCCAGATCTGTTACCTGTTTGGTATTTTTTAGACAAAACAAACAAAACATAATTATAATTTACATGACAAGCTAAAAAAAAAAATTACTAAAAATTCTGCATTAATTTTTCCACTACATCCATTCAATGCCCATTTCACACTACACGCACAGAGACACCGGTAGTTTCTCGTCATAATTAACAACTTCCTATTTTTTTCCCCGAGGGAGAAGAAAGGGTTAAAAAAAAAAAAGAAAAGGAAAGAACTTTTTCTCAGTTTGTCTTTCTCGGGAAAATTTTGGTTGTAAGAAACCGACTTTTTAACAGAAGCAGAATGTGGGTTTGTTTTGATTTCATTATGGATGAGTCGGTTAAATCCCACCATCGTCAAACATGAATAGCATTTTACTTTTCGGCACCGAATTTCCTGTCATTTTTTTTTTCCAACTTTCTATTTAATTATTTTTTTAATATGAGAATTTGCATTAAAATATGATCTCGTTCTTAAATTTTGTGGGTGTTCGGTGGACGACGAAAATGGTGTGCAGCTGACTAATAATAAAAAAATAAAAAAAAAAAGAAGAAGAAAAGAAAAAGAAATCCAATGTCTTTTAGGTTTTGTTTTTTTTAAATTGAAGATTTGGGTTTAGATTAATGGGGTTTTACTTTACAGATCATAACACGCGTTACGTTTCCGTGTTGATTTTCCTTTCTTGTTCTAATTTTCCTTCTTCTTCTTTGTTTTTCGTCCACTTGTTGCTTAGCTTTCACAACGGATCTCCCATTTCGGCTTTGCGTGGAGAAATATCCAGACATTCTCTTCCTCGTACACACATTTATATATCCTCCTCCTTAGTGTTTGGGGAAATCTTTGATCTCTGTTTGGTTCCTGAGAAAATGCTTGGTTTTTGGGTGACCGAGTATTTAGGCTAAAGAGGCTGGCATCTTGTCTTATACTTGCTTTTATCAACTGGGTGTTTGCAGTAACCGAATTTCACTCCATAATTTGAGAATTTTCAGATCTCTCGGTTGAAGTTTTCAAATAGTTGAAGCCTGAACCGTGTGTTTTGAGCTGGGAATTTGTATACATATGTTAGTCTGTTTTTGAGAGGAAAAGGAAGGGTGGTTTTAGAAAGAAAGAGCCTCTGGTGAAAAAAAAAAGAGAGTGTCGTTTGAGAGAAATCATGGCATCTAGAGAAGGAAAACGACATCATCATCGTCACAACCTTGTGCCTCTGGCTGCGCTGATCAGCAGAGAGATAAAGAATGAGAAGATGGAAAAGCCTACTGTGAGATGTGGTTCTGCTGCTCAGTCCAGGAAAGGAGAAGACTTTTTCCTCATGAAAACTGATTGCCAAAGAGTTCCTGGAAATCCTTCTACCTCTTTTTCTGCTTTTGCTGTAATCCTCTCTCTCTGTCTCTCGTTCATTTTGTTAGAAATCTCTGATAGAGTTTGCTTTTTGATCTTTGCTTATAAGGAAATCTTGATTTTTGTAATGAGCTTCAAGGAAAATCCCTAATTTAGTAGATTAGTGGGATTTTCTTGACTTGTTAGTCATTTCTTTTTGTCGCATAAGCATCTTAAATCTTAACAAAATTCAGATCTTTGATGGGCACAATGGAAATGCGGCGGCATTATATACGAGAGAGAACTTGTTGAATTATGTGTTGGGTGCCATTCCTGGCGGCCTAGGAAGAGAGGAGTGGCTTCAAGCTTTGCCACGGGCATTGGTTGCGGGTTTTGTGAAGACTGATAAGGAATTCCAGCGCAGAGGTATTGAAATTTGACATTTCTTTAACCGGTAACCCAATTTTTAGTTAGCTTATCCCTAAGCTTGCTCATTGTCTTCAGGAGAAACTTCTGGAACCACAGCCACATTTGTGATAGTTGATGGGTGGACCGTGACGGTGGCGTCTGTCGGAGATTCCCGTTGCATTTTGGATACTCAGGGAGGAGTTTCCAACTTAACCGTGGATCATCGACTCGAAGAGAATGTCGAAGAGTATGTACCTATTGTGAAACCCTTTGATTCTTTCTTGCCTGCCTGTTGAGTTACCTTTTAATTTTTTCGTCATGTGTTTGTAGGAGAGAGCGCGTTACGGCAAGTGGCGGCGAAGTTGGGCGGCTTAGCATTGTTGGTGGAGCAGAGGTGAGGCACTTTTTAACGTTACTACTCTTTGATTTTCTAGTGCAAGATGGTAGATGTTTGGTTGTAGTATTCTGGATATATGCTTCATTAGTCTGTTCATTAACATTTACAGATTGGTCCGCTTCGTTGTTGGCCCGGGGGTTTATGCCTTTCTAGATCCATTGGAGACATGGATGTTGGAGAGTTTATAGTCCCGATACCTTATGTCAAACAAGTCAAGGTAGTTTTCTTTGCAATCTAAGTTCATCTGTACTCATTAAATTTATATGTATCCATAAAATCTAACGTTCGTGTCCATATAAAAGCTATCAAGTGCAGGTGGCAGGCTTGTAATTGCTTCCGATGGCATCTGGGATGCTCTATCCTCGGAGATGGCTGCAAAGTCTTCCCGTGGGTTACCCGCCGAACTTGCTGCTAGGCAAGTTGTCAAGGTGATTACAGTTTCTTAACATTCCTATTTCTCCGGCGTAGTCCTGTCCAATTGCTTTTTCTCTAATTTCTTTTGGTGGATCGTTGTTCAGGAAGCTTTAAGAACAAGGGGGCTAAAGGATGATACGACCTGCATAGTTGTTGACATAATTCCGCCGGATAATTCAGTGCAACCCTCAACTCCTCCAAAGAAGCAGAACAAGTTAAGCGCTCTGTTATTCAGGAAGAAGTCTCGTGATTCCGCAAATAAACTATCGAAGAAGCTATCAGCTGTTGGAATTGTGGAAGAACTTTTCGAGGAAGGCTCGGCAATGCTTGCAGAAAGGTTATTGCTTATCTCTATTCCTAGTTTAGAATTGACACTTTATAATGATATGATGCCTGTGACATAATTGTTACGCTGTCCACTTAATGTGTGAATGCTGCTCGGGCTTCTTTTCACATGCGTTTTTCGGTTTCCATTGGAAGTTTCATCTTTTACTCTTAACATTAACACGAGTTAATTGTTTTTGTCCTGCAGATTAGGAAACAACGATTCGATGGGGCAATCGACATCTGGACTATTCATGTGTGCGGTATGTCAAGTTGACCTTGCACCAAGTGAGGGCATCTCGGTTCATGCTGGTTCCATCTTCTCCACCAGCGCAAAGCCCTGGCAAGGGCCGTTCCTCTGTGCTGGGTGTCGTGACAAGAAGGACGCAATGGAAGGAAAACGCCCCAGCGGAGTTAAAGTAGCGTAGCTTATCGATTCGTTTACCGCCCTCATATTCTTTAACCCTTGATTCTTTGTGCTTCTCTCAATCCATTTTCGTAGGTCAGGCATTGTTTAAATCTTAGCTTCATGTTGCATCAAATGTATATGTAATGGACAAAAATAATGTAAAAAATGAGTATTTAGCAATTGAGAAATGATTTGGTTCTAGGAAAAGAATGCCTTGTTCTTTACCAAGTTCTATTTACGGTATCATGCTCTTTTTTGACGTGATATGATTATGTTATAAGATCTGACAATATCAATAGAGCATAGAATTCTCGTATTTTAATATTGTATGAGTTCTTTTTTTTATTTTTTATTTTTTTTATTTTAAGAATTCACAACCTAGACAAGGTTATATCCAACAATAATCCACTCACAGATCTGGATTCTCTGATTTAATTATTCTTTGATGGCTGTTTTTATTGCCTAGACGTTCTTGGATGCTATCATGAAATAAAAAGATTAGGTATGCAGTTGCAGTTGGCTAATAAAGTACATTTTGGAACGTTGGAAAAACATGTCAAAAGAAATGCCCCACAGGGTAAAAAATGCTTCGTTGGTAGAAAAAAAGAAAGCTATTTTGACATTATGGGAACAAAACAAACAACTTGTAACGATTTTTTTAGAGCTTCAAGCGTAGTACATGGTGGGGATGCTTTGAGAACTCCAAATATATTCTTGGCACAAAAAAAAAAAAAAAAAAAAAAAAATATCCAAAATACATTTTTTTTTTGTATGGACATTTTACTGACTCTGAAAAAGGATTAAATAAAGGTGCAGTTTTTGGGAACTTGGACCCAAGTGGGAATGGGAGACAGGTAGCCTATTTTCAGCGGAGGATTAAAAGAAAAGGGAAGAGAATTTAACAGGTCAGCCAGATCTCTCACTTATTCTCATGCAGCCCCCCATCCCCATGTGCTGCATATTTTCTTATGGTGGAAGAAACAAAGCCATTTCTGATTCTCTCCTTAGTTTATGTAATCTTTGTTACACATTAAAAACTCAAAAGTTTTTGTCAACGACACCAATTATATAGAGAAAAGACTAACAATCAGATGTAAGATAGTGATTCATTCTTAATATGAAAGCAGAGAGCCGTATATTTTCACATACCTCATGCCTTTAGATTCTTTGTACTGTTTATGAATTTAACTTTGTTTCCCTTTAATATCTCATACTCGAAATGGCACCACCAAGTCTAGTTAAAAATCAATACTCGTGCCAACACTAAACAAAAATCTTCCCTTAGTGATTGTCAAAAGGCAAAGCAGATAATTTGAGAAGGGGAATGGTTGTCAAAAGGCCTAAAGCAGGGCAAGGGAATCTCTCCTCCAAAAGTTTGCGAGTGTGTGAAAAGGCAATAAAAAGCAGGCCAGGTCAACCACTATTTCTATGAGTGCCATTGGACAAATTGAGAGAATCACTCTACTTTAGCAAATGATATGCTCACTCAATGCTCGAGCTAGGGGCGAATAGCAATTGAGATATGCTCGCTCAATGCTCATGTGACCTCTCATGGACTATTACAGTTGACTTTTTATGTAATCATTCATCTCTTATAAAATTACGGAAAATATTAAACTTAAAATAAAAATCTTGACATAACGGAAAAACTTTACTTATATATATTTAGAAAACTCTAGAATTTTTTTTTAAAAAACTATATCAAAGTAACCTTCATAATTAGATTTAAAAAAAAAAAAAACCCATTTCATGAAATGAAATCTAAATCCATTTTACTCATTCAATCAAATAATAATAAACTAAAGTCTCATAACTTTATTTGAAATTAAAAATGCTCATCCCATGATCGTTCATCCCGTTTTCCTATCACATATTGTCCCGCTTCCACTCCAAACTCCTTCAAATGCTACATCTTACCATTTCTTTAATCTGCAACATAAATTAACTTAAATAAGCAAGAGTTTAGTAAGACACTTAAATCTCACAAACGTAAATAAACATTTTTCTTTCATCATCATAGACATCATCATAAATATAAACATCATTTGAAAACTTTTTAACTTTTTAAACCGTCATATATTGGGTCTGGCGTTATACCATCATAGCGCGCTAGTTACGGACGGAGTGTGGTAGCAAATCCTAAACTAACGGTGACAAAAGTCCATTCATCGGACAACATCATCATCATCAATGATGCACAATATCATTTTAAAACATAAAAATACATATACATATAATATATATATTTTTCATCAAAACATTATCATAGGAAAAATATTATTTAAGAATATCATAACATCATCATGAACATCAAAACATATACTTTTCAAATTTTTAATTCATGTTGCAGGTGAGAGTATACTTACATAAATACCTTACTTAACCTTTTCAAATTTTATGATGGTGACACGCGATTGAGATCTCGGATGCTCGCCTTTAGAATTGTTAATGCCATGAATAATAAATATAATAAAATCAACAAAAGCTCATAATAATTCATCAAACACATCCGTTGTATCATAACAGTGCCTAATAGGCTTATTTTATCATTCAATAACATCAAAACATATAAATAATACCATTTTACAAAATTTTACAAAAACTGACAATTAGACCTATTTTCCTTCAAAAATTCATAAAAATTCGTACATGACTATAAATGATCTGAAACTAATTATAAACAAAAGTAAACATCTAGATATTTCTAACGATACCTAATTCGTTAAAAACGGAAACCATTTGGATCCACAAAAATAGTTTTGAATCTGATTACTCAAATTTTACAGAAACTGACAGCCGGACCTCTGCCTATTTGAAAAATCACAAAAAATCACTTATGTCTCCAAACAATCTGAAACTGATTCTAAATGAAAGTAAACATTCAGAGTTTTCTAACAATATTAAATTTATTAAAATGGAGACCGTTTGTATCCTTAGAAATAGTTTTGAATACTGAACGCTAAAATTTTACAGAATTTAGTAGACGGACCTCTCCCTCTTTGAAAAATCATAAAATTTCATATATCTCTAAATGATATGAAACTAATTTCAAATGAAAATATACATCTAGGGATTTCCAACAATGTCAAATTCGTTAAAAAAGGAGGCCGTTTGCATCCTCAAAAACAGTTTGGAATACTTATGATAAAATCTGGAAATTTTCAAAAGCAGTGGTTAAATCCGAAAATTCATTAAAAATATAAAAATTATCATCATAACATACATGACTCACACACACACACACACACACACACACACACAAAACGGCCCTAAGATATGTTTCTAATATATAAAATTATTAAATCACCATACTAATAAAATCATGAATTAAAAAATCAAAAACCCTAAAATCATCTTGTTTACAAAATCAATCACATAGTCATTCTTTCGATCATCATTCCATAAATATTTCTTATCATCTCCTCAAACTCACAAGATGAAACTTATCAAGAAAGTCGTTCAACCCCCCTCCCCGAAGGATCTCAAACCGAAAAGAGCAATAATAACAATCATCAAATAATAAAGCAAACATACTTTGAAATCCTTTTCATTTTGGCTTGGATGAATTTGGGGGTTTGATTATTATTTTTCTTTTTTTTTTTTTTTTTTTTTTTTATATTTTTGTGCATGGAGAGGGCTAGAGAGAGCGAGAGAAAGGGAATGAGAATGATAGTACGTTGGAGAGGGAGACTAGGGAAGTGAGAGAGAGAGAGAGAGCGAGAGCATGTAAAAAGGGGAATTTTGAATATTATAAAATAAATTGTGAGTAATTTAATCCCAAATCAATTTTGGAATTAATTGGGATTCAGTTTTTAGTTTAATTATCTCGTAATAGGTGGAGAATGGCTGTCATTAGGGTGTGAAAACGTGTGGGAGGAAAACGAAAAAGCTAAGTAAACTTCTAGAATTTTCACACTGACAATCGCACATAGTAAACTGGTTGGTGACAGTAGGTATTCGGATAGTTTACAGGTCATAATTTCTTACTCCGATATCGGATTTGCACAAATGAGTAGGCGTTGGAAAGCTTATGAAAAGCTCTATAAGTTTTCTATATTATAGAAATAATTTCAGATATGTAAAGGTTCAAAATTGAGTTGGATATTAACACCATGTAAAATAGGTCTTTTTTCGGATAACATACTTTTCCTTTTTTTTTTTTTTTTTTTTCCCTTCAAGTGTTCAATTCAACATTCCCATTTTTTTCCCTTCCTTTTGCCGACTGCCATTTATAGATGATATATACACACACATATATGTATATAACTATACACATCATACTACACATGTAAATATATATTACGTAACATTCTTATATTCAAAATATTTCTTTAATTAAACTATCACACAAAATTATCAAATCATCATAAAATTTATTAGTTTGACATGAACTTTATTCTAGCACATCGAGTCCTTGTCGCGTCATTTGTGAAAAATAACTCAACGTAACATTAGAATTAAGTAATTGCTATCTCATCACATTATCCATGTTAATTCTAAAGTTAATTTTCTTAAGTTAATGTTAAGTAGCATTTGGGTGTTACAGCTCGAGCTAGGGGCGAATAGCAATTGAGATTGGTTACTAATGTCATGTTAACTCCAAGTCCGCATGCGCAGTAGCAAGAGAACAGAAGAAAAAGAAAAACAAATTAAAAAGAAAAGAAAAGAGATGGAGTTCCACAGTTGTGAATTCATTAAAAGCTTTTCTCTTCCTAGCGGTTCAGTTTTGTCTAATGTGTCTCCAATGAAATTCTTTGAGCCATTTGATTGCAATTGCAGTTTTGGATTCACTTGCTCTGAGAGATGATAAGCCCCGACTCAGTTTGATAGATGGTTCAAGTAAAAGAAGCACCAAATCAAAGATAACCACAATTAATAAAAATAACCGAAGTTTTGGTGGAGTCATGTGTGTTAAGTGTATGATAGACTTTTTACAATTTGTTATCAAGTCATATTGTAATAACCGATTTTTCGATGCACATTTTTCTTCTACGGAATTTATTTTTCATATTATGAAAGTATTTATGAAAAAGCTCGGTTTAGGGTTTTTGAAAGATTTTGTGAATTTTAATGGGTCGAGAAGACTCAAAATTGATTTCTAAGTTCGAAAACGGACCTTTCAGGTCGAAAAGGCCAAAACAGTGCATGATTTTACGAAAGTCAACTTTAAACAAAAAAGTCAAAGTTTGACTGACAAAAGTCAAAGGGTTGACTTTACGAGATGTTGTGAAGCAGTGTAGAAATATGCTGAGAAAAATGTTTTGTGAACTAGATAGCAAGAATAGGCCTTTAAAATGTCCCTAGAAAATCAAGCACACTAAGTAAAGATTAAGAGTAAAAAGGACTCAGAAAATTGAGAAAAAAAATTTTACGGTCCAAAATTCACAAAGATAAATTTTTGTACTTCGGTACAGTATAAAAATACTGTGTATTAGTGAAGTACAGTATTAGAAATATCTGTGTGGCACAAAAATGAAAAATTTTTGAATTAAAGCAAGCCAAACAAGGCCCTTGTATGAGGTAAGGAAGATGACCTCATTAAGCATCTTATTAATGATGTCATTAAGCTTAATTAAGCTTAGAGAAAAATGTGGAAGTCTCTAGACCACACAATGGCCGGCCACCTCATGGGTTTTTCAAGGAAATAGCAAAATTTTTGGGGCAAAATCACAATTTCCCAAAGCTTTCCCAAACCTCTATAAATACCCCTCAATTCTATTCATTTTAATCAAAAAATGTGGGGAAACTCTTGCCATTTTCTTGCTTGAAATCCGGCAGCCAAGAGGGAGAGAGGGAGGAGAGGAAAACCAAAATTTTTTGGGGCTTTTGCTTGGAAGTGTATTCGGATTTGCAAGGAGAAACCAAGAGAAAAGTTTAAAAATTTTGTGGGTTTCCTAGGGGGTATGGCCGAGAGAGAGAGGAGAGAAAATAGGAAAGGAAAAGCAAAAATTTTTGAGGGCTTTCACTCAAGGGGAGTTCGGCTTTAGTGAGGTTCAACCAAAGGGAACCAAAAATTTTTGGTACCCATTCTTGGAGGGCAGCCGTGGGTGAGAAATCAAAGGGGAGGAGGAAGAGATTTGGGTGACCAAACTTGATTTTGGTCTAAGGTAAAATCCTAGAACCCTAACCCTCTTATTTGAGTTCATTTTGAAGTTAAATTTATGCTGCAATTGGGTTGTAAGGACATAAGTCCATTTATGATTTTTATGCCCTAGTATGTGGTGTGTGCTTGATTGATAGATCTAGGGTGTGGATGGCTTGATTCTTGCTTGGTTTGTGCTTGATTGTTGATTGATTTTCATACTTGATGCTTAGGGTTGTATGTCCCCTAGTGTGGTCCGAAAATTTGCCCTTAGGCAATGCTTGAAGCATGCTAGCTTAGGGAGCAAAATTTGGTGTTTGTATGTGTTGTATGTAAATGTTAGAACTAAATGCAAATCTAGGTTTAAGGCTTTGGAATTGGTTTGCATGGATCCAATGGGAACGATTTATGGGTTCTTATGGGACGTTAGAAGTGCTGTGTGTTTGGCTCGTAGGCTCCCGAAGTGGTCGGTCGAGATAGATTCGTGAAATAGGACTTAAACCGGACGTAAACACAAAAACTGCCAGTTCGGGATTTTAGTAAAACCAAGAACTGATCCGTCCAGCCCCAGTTTTCGGGATCAGCCAGTTTCAAACAAAAACTGACGCGAAAATAAGCAGAACTAGATTTTTTACAAAACACAAAAGTTTTAGCATTTTTTGAGAGCTACAACTTTCGTGAAGACAAGTTTTTCAGATTCTGAACAGATTTTTAAACTGACATTGTTTTATGAAGGGTGCGCAGGGAACCGAAAATTCCTGCACCTTAGTTTTTACAAATGTTTTCAAAAAAAAAACTATAAATTGTCTTAAAACCGTTGTTTTGACTATGGAAATTGTTCCAAAGGCAGTTTCCGACCCTAAGCGATCTTTAAAAAGATTTGTTTCAAAGATCGGAATTTTTATTTAAAATTTTAAAGGATTTTCAAGTTAAATCTTTTAAATGCGCAAAAAGATAAGAAAATGAAGGTTTGAGATAAGAAAATGGATTTTTAAGGTAAAAATTGGTAATCAAGCCGATTACGGGCCGTAACCGGCAATAGTACCCGAGTTACCAAGCTTAGCCCCAACAGCCCAAAGTTGACCAAGGGTTGACCAGTAGTTGACCAAATGTTAGCTTTGATCGACCCAACAATTGGTTAAGGGTAACCTTAGGGGTTATCCAACGTAACCCTAAGGAATACCAATATTCTAGAAATGGGCCAAAAAAAGAGGGTTAAGGTAATTAACCCAATAAGCCATGATATAAGAGTAAAGCCCAAGTTTTAAAGAAAAGCCATCAGTAGATCAAGGACCTAGCCCAAGAGGTTATCCAACGTAGCCTCTTAAGAGGGATAATCAAAGTTCGAATTATTCCCAAACAGTAAGAGGGCCAACTGGACCAAGTCAGATATCAATCGGGGACATGCAACTAGGTTTAATAGGCATGTTGGTTAGGGCACCAACATTCCGCAACAAAAATCAGAATCTCACCTATGTCCTTAATCAAGCAGGGGAAGGCCTGCAGCTGTGCCCGGAAGCAGGACAGCGTCAGGGAGGACATAGCAAGAAAGGTAAGTACAACTCCGCCTACAGCATAGGCTTTAGTTGATACTCGCTGAAGTACGATAGATGTATGCTAGGGGTGTATGCGAATTGTGTACTATGTGCTGTTGCCATGCTATGCCATGTTTTATGTTGAGAGATGTTATTGAGATAATATGCAAAGTTTATAAAGCATGTTAAGCATGATGATGATGCTAGTATGAATTAGGATTGTGTGACATCACGATGCATGCTCACTAATCCCTATAAGACCAATAAGTTCAAGAATGAGATAAAGAAAAGATAAGAAAAGAAAAGAAGGCAAGCAAGCTTGCCAGGGTCGTACCACCCGTCCGAGATCGGGTAGGATTATGGTTTGAGTTGGACTGGGCTGACCGCCCCAACCACTCCATAATTGCGCGCCGGGTACGAACACGAAAGTAAGGGCCCTAAGAGAAAGAAGAAGAAAGTAAAATCGAGCATAACTGAATCATGCATATGCTAGGCATTGTAGGTTATGCTATTATGAATGATAAAATGAATGGTTATGTGATGCTATGTATGTTAAGTTAAATTGTGCACGATATGGTTATGTGTATGACGCGGACGAGATAGTTGTACTTGCTGAACGAAAGCTCACTGTCTTACGTCTATGCTGTAGGTAAGCAGCCTGTCAGCAATGTTTGATGCAAGGTGGCAGAGCGTGGCAGGGCGTACTGTGAAATCGTGGGATATCAAGCCGCTACGCGTTTTGAAAATTTAAGTACCCATATTATGTAATTATGTGTAATTAAGACATGTTTTGTGAGTTGCACGTTTTTAATTTATATATAAAAAAAAAAAATTTCCGTTGTGTTTTACGTAATACGTAAGTAAGTAAGTATGTAAGTAAGGTAACGGCCTGTGCTAGACGGGTCGTTACACATATAACATTTTGCCTGTGACTATCTTCACCTTCTGTGGCTAATCAATTGGTTTGTCTGCTTTGCTTGAACAATGATGGGGGGTTAATCAAGTCTTTGTTAAGGAATGAGTATCGTGTAGTTACTAATATTCTCCAATTTATTTGATTGGCAATAAAGACATGGAGTGATCAGATCAGGTGAGCTGTTTTTCTTCTCCATTTTTTACTTGAGTGTGGAGACGCCCTTAGAAAGTTCAGCCCCAAACCACAAGAGAATGCAACTTATCAGCCAATCTTCTCAGAGTAGGCGCCGGGACCATGTCCTGTTTACATATATGAAAAGAGAGAACAAACACTCATTCGGATTTCAGAGGGGTTAAAACCACATGCAGAGATGTTCAAGTAATCTGAATGCTAGAAATATGTTGTTGGTCATCTGTGCTTGTCAGATAAAAACAAGTGTTCGTACCAAAAATTAATCAAACGACAAACAATTAGATTCCTCTATCGGACTCGAGAGTTGAAGAAAAGCCTCAAAGGAAATTCTTATGGATTCTCAAATCAGCAAAAGCGTACAACTGTCCTAGTTTTTCCTCTATTTATAGGCACCGAAGTACAAGATTTAATTATCAAAGATCTAATCTTGATCAACAATTTGTTATTAATCAATCTGGTCCATACATTTTATTTCATATAGTTCAAATTCGATATATGTTGGAATTCTAGATCTTGTAACTTCGCACTGCAACTTCTGGATTTGATCTAAATTGCCTTTTTCATTCTGTATTTGTTTGTTGTTATGACTTTTGTTCAATTCTGTTAATTCCTTCGTTGTGTTTCTTGGGAAAAAATCGTCGTGGTTGAAGTCCTCAGTTCAATATTAAGCACACTCATAATTTGTATTAACCCTTTAGTCAGATTTACCACGAAGGCCACGATATCTCCTAGTGTCAGCAAAGAGAAGGATTCTGATTGTACCATTTACACTTGGTTCTGTTTTTTGTCCAAGATATTCCTGCTCACGCGTGCGTGAGTGTGTGTGTGTGTTTTTTATTTTTATTTTTATTTTTTTTATCTCTCAAATACATGCTCATCCAATTGTTCAAAAGTTCGTTCGAGCTGTAGATATTTGCTGTGTATGTAGTGTAGAAGGTTTAATTATTGGAAAAATTAATTCATTTTTTCCATTGAATAAGATAGTATAAATAGTACAAACAGAATCAGAAAATACAAATCAAATCTGGTAACTAAATCTATTCTAGGAATATTTAAAAGATTAGAAATTATCTACAAATGTAAATTTAACATATTTACAATTTTGAAATTTAAATTTAATCAGATTTAGAATTTGATTCTCCAATATGCCCTCGCAAGTTGGAGCTCCGGGAGGAGAGTCCAATCTTGAGTAATAACTGATGAAAGCGTATGCGAGGTAGTGGCTTGGTGAGTGCATCTGCTAACTGATCCACGGAAGCAACATGTGTAACACGAAGATTACCATCCCGAACTTGTTCACGAATAAAGTGATAATCAAGTGCAACATGTTTCATACGTGAGTGAAACACTGGATTAGAGCAGAGGTTGGTCGCACCTACATTGTCACAATAGATAACCGGTTTTTGAGAGGAAGAAAAACCAAGCTCACCAAGTAGATTGGATATCCAGCGCAATTCAGTAGCAGTCGCAGCGACAGAGCGATATTCAGCTTCCGTGGAAGAACGAGCAATTGTGCGTTGTTTCTTGGAACTCCAAGAAATAGGATTGCGACCAAGATAGATAATAAATGCACTGGTAGAAGTAAAATCCTCTTTGTTCCCGGCCCAGTCAGCATCAGAAAAGGCATGTAAGTCACAAGAAGATCTATGGTGTAGAATAATGCCATGATCAATGGTACCACATAAGTATCGTAAAATGCGTTTGACCGCATTCCAATGGTCACTGGTGGGTCGATGCATGAACTGAGAAAGCTTATTGACCACATAAGCAATGTCCGGACGTGTCAAAGACAAGTACTGGAGGCTGCCGACAATGGTACGAAACTCAGAAGGATCAGAAAGTGCAGTACCGGAATGTAGAGACAGGGTAGGCGTGGTCGGCAATGGGGTGGAAATCGGACGGGCATCCGTCATTGATGTACGAGCAAATAGGTCGGCGATGTATCGCCGCTGTGAAAGAAGCAGCCCAAGTGGATGAGAAATTACTTCTACACCAAGGAAGTAAGTCAAGGCACCCAAGTCTTTGAGTGAAAACCGACGAGCGAGTAATGTTATGAAGTGTTGAACGGCAAAACTATCATTGCCAGTTATAATTATATCATCTACATACACTAGAAGATAGATAGTAACTCCAACAGTATTGAGAATGAACAGGGATGTATCTGCAGTGCAGTTAAGAAAACCTGAAGTTAGGAGAAACTGTCGAAGCTCATTGTACCAGGCTCGCGGAGCTTGCTTGAGCCCATAGATGGCTTTGCGCAACCGGCAGACATGATTAGGATGATCAGAATCAGTGAAGCCCTGTGGTTGAACCATGAATACATCCTCTGTAAGAGTGCCTTGTAAAAAGGTGTTGTTAACATCCAGTTGCCGGAGAGACCATCCGTTGCTGATGGCTAGAGAAAGAACCAGACGAACAGTGGTTGGCTTGACAACAGGGCTGAAAGTATCATGATAATCAATGCCAAGTCTCTGATGAAAACCCTTAGCAACCAACCGAGCTTTGTACCTATCAATAGAACCATCAGCTAGACGTTTGATACGAAAAATCCACTTACATCCCACAATGTTTTGAGCTGATTCTGGTGGAACCAAGTCCCAAGTGCCATTCCGAATAAGAGCATCAAATTCTTCAGACATGGCCTTGCGCCATTTAGGATCTTTGATTTGCTTAATATGCCCACGGGAGGGACGAGCGTAAGTATTTGCAAGTGTGAGCCATGCCTCACGGGATGTGGTAGATTGCTGAATCAAAGGAATCAGAGGAGCAGAAATAGAGCCAACAAGAGCTCCAAAAAGTAATTTATCCTGTCGAAGCCAAGGAAGATAATCGGGGTTTGGGCTTTCCTTGTCGGCAGTACGAACAATGGCCGATGGACAAGGATGAGAACCATCAATGAATTTGTGGAGATCATAGCCAATGAGAATAGCTTCAATTTGGAGCTTCCATGAGATATAGTTGGTGGAAGTAAGTTTGACGATGTTTTGATGGGAAATATTAATAAGGATGAGAGGAGAGGCAGGATCTGCAGGATTGGGAATGTTGATTTGTTGGTCTGTTGACATGATGATGATGAGTATAGAGACAAAAAGAAATAAGAGTTGAGGGAAGGAGTAAAGCAGCCGACTGGTGAGGTGGGGAGAGGGAGGCCGAATCAATGCTCTGATGCCATGTAGAAGGTTTAATTATTGGAAAAATTAATTCATCTTTTCCATTGAATAAGATAGTATAAATAGTACAAACAGAATCAGAAAATACAAATCAAATCTGGTAACTAAATCTATTTTTGGAATATTTAAAAGATTAGAAATTATCTACAAATCTAAATTTAACATATTTACAATTTTGAAATTTAAATTTAATCAGATTTAGAATCTGATTCTCCAATATGTAGAAGGTGACCATATTATATCTACCTGGTCGTGGAAAAGTTTGGTTTTTCTTGGTCTTTACAGAAGCTAGAGATAGACTTGTCCACTAGTACCCCCACCATTGCATGTTTCCCTTATCACGACTTTAAAAATGAAGGATATAGTGTATAAGTAGAAAGAAAATGCATGGCATAAACAAGTAAATAACCTAGTTTTTTTTTTTTTAAATTTAAAAGTATCTTTTGTATTTTTTTAGTTCAAAATTAAGTATTAGTTGACAAAATGTACGGATTTGTGTATTAAATATAATTTGATAGTGTAAAAGTACAAAACATCAAAACACAACATAAACCTACGGAATAAAAAGAAAAATTTACTCGGAAATGGACGACTATCACGAGTCCTGTGATTATCTCCACCTTTTCGTGGCTAATTAATTAATCCGTCTCCAATTCGCTTGAACCATAATGTATATTGCGTCGATACTAATCACAGTCAATAAAAGATTTGAGGAGCTATAAAGACATGGAATGTAGTTAAATTAGTAAAGTGCTGAGCTGTTTTTCTTCTCAACTTTTTTGTACTCTGGCGGATATGCCCAAAGCATACGGAATTCGACGACTAAGTTTACATGAGATTACAGGGAATCTTCCGTGTGAAAAGGAAGCTATGTTTACTTTATCTAAAGATGACATGAATATGGAGTTCTTTACTTGGTGCCCCACCAACTATCAATTTCCTAACATGACTTTTTGATCACCGAAAAAAAAAAAAAAAATAGAGGTCAATACACGTCTAAGAAAGTTAGTGTACTTAAACAGGCCATTTACGGTTTCATGTTTTAGATGTTAGAGAGATTGTAATATCTCTTTTGGTAGTGATAACAATAAAGTCTCATATTGGAAAAGCACAAGCAAGTATAGTGGTATAAATTGAAACAAGTGAAGTGTAAGGATTACTAGTGTAAAGTGGGGACCGTGCTACTACTATGCACCTCCACACGTGCATGAGGGCGATTGAGCATTTAGGGTGCTTTTGGGCCCTTATTAAGGTGCACGTACGTATCGTTGCAAGGAGTCAAGAAGCACTCTCTTTTGCGGTGCTTTTTAAAATTAAATCTGGATCGTTAATTTGATCGAACACGATCTAACGGTCGAATTTAAATGATTTTAGATTTAATTTAAACCGTTAATTGAATTATTACAATATAATGGTCATAATTAATTCTGATGACCAACAGGTATGTCCGTTAAAACAGATACGTTTTTTGATTGAAAAGGCACATTTTAATTTAAAAAGCATGACTATTGTATCTGTTACAACTCTTCATGAACAGGTATATCAAAGGTTATAAAACTCCAATTTTTTATATCAGTTTGATATCTTATTCTGGAATTTAATAAGATTGCTACTTATTAAATTCGTGAGTTTGTTGTATCTTAGAGGTAATTTGCTAAAATACCCAATAGCAAAAGATCATAGTGGGGGCAAATAATATCTTGGAGGTAATTTACCAAAACACCCAATAGCAAAAGGTCATAGTGGAGGCAAATAAAACCTTAAGGAAAGTAATTCCTACGCCTCAAACCGTTTGATTTTCTCCCATTCTATTTCATTTCTTTACACCCAAATAGTTTTCCATCACCCAATATCTTCAACATTAGAAGCATGGTTAGTTACTCTGTTTTACCGTTAGTGATAATGGCCTCCCTTTCCTTGCTTGTTGTGTTCTTTCTCTCCCCTCTTCTTGTGCTTCTGAGCTCCGCTGAAGAGAAGAAACACCACCCGGGTCCATATCCACCATTTCCCTGTGGAAAACTTGGGAATTTCTTTCCTCCATTCAGAAATAACACGAAGTTTGATTGTGGGTTGTACACAGTTGATTGTTCGGGGCCAGTTCCGAAGATACAGTTGAAAAAGGACACTGGTACGAAATGGATCACATCTCTCCTTATGGAGATTATGTTTCCATCATTAGCGGAGCACCACTGGCACCCTTTGATCCTTGTAAAGCTAATGAAAGTTATGCTCTCCCTAGCCCTTACATGATATCTAACCTGTCTACATCGAACTTGCTGACCGTCTTCAAATGTAGCCACAGCCTTGGCAATAGGACCACCCCAAGCGGTTTTAAGCTCTCTACCTGCGGAGACGATGATGTCTACTATACTCTTTCAAATAATAGTACTTCACCTTTTCCACCTCAGTGTTCGATGTTCCAGCTCCCAGGCTATGAGCAAACTGCCCACCATAATATTTCAAGTTTATCTATCTTCACTCTTGATGTGCGTGTTAATCATGATTGTTTTCGCTGTTACCGTAGCGAAGGCCTATGCTGGCCCAGTGGCATAGATAAATTCTCTTGTGCCGAAACGGAAGAAAATGTTTTGCATAACTAGACTATTCGTTCTTGAAATTCCATCGTCTTATTTAGTCTTCTTATTTTTCCTCAGCACTTTCTATCTTTCTCTCCCAAGTATTTCTTCACCTCACTCTCATCACACAACCATAGCTCTTCATCTTTCATTTTCTCTCATGTCAAAGCTTATGGATCTAATCGGAATGCTATTCAGAATTCAATCTCTTCAAGCCACTGATTAAAAACAAAAGTTCAGAGTTAGTTTATTGTCTGGCCAAGATAAAAAATTCTTTGGCTTTATTGGTACTTTACTTTACATGATTAGTTCTTAGACTTTACAGTTCCGAAATTTGTTTTGCAGTGACAAAAAAAGGAGATGACTGAATCAAATTATTATTAAAAAGATGTCCATTGTTACCCGACTTTATTTCATATGTTCAAAAAACTACAAAGCCTGAAGCATGTACGTACCTTGATTCTTTCTGGATATCTTCTTTCCGGGCAAACTCAAAGCCAAAATCTTTATTGTGCACCTAAGATTCTTAAATTCTGAGTTTATGAAGAAACTTTTGTTCCACTACTTCCTAACGCCTCTGGAATTGTTTTCAGCATTGATGTCATGATCTTATGTACATATATATATCTCTTCAAATTATCATAGAACTTTTGTTACAGACAACATATAATTTTGAACCATATTCAATAAAGTAAAACGCTAATAACAAAAAAGAAGAAAGGATTAAAACTAGTAAATGATAATTTGAAAAGTAAAAAATATATATATTCCGGATTTTTTAAATTATTTTTACCAAAAAGATTAAATATAATTGAAATTTCAAAGAAAAATATTTGTTAATTTCATAATCGGATTTTTAAATTATTTTTACACAAAAATAAATTAAATATAATTTGAAATTTAAAAGAAAATATTTCTTTATTTTATAATTTAAGAAAAATAAAATATTGGTTTCGAAAACCAGTTTTTAAAAATTTTAGCGGAAGCATGGTATGGATCAAATCGCACATATAAAAATTTTTCTCAAAAATTTTTCCGGCGACAATACTTATATTAATTTAATAAAATAAATTAAGAAGAAAGTTTAGAGATTGACCGTTGTCCGATTAGGTCGTTTGAAATTCTTGATCTCCTTCAAGAACCTTCTTAAGTACTTCAAATCTTTTGGAAAACACCAATCTTCTTGAGAACTCCAAATCCTTCGAAACACCAACAATTCTTTCTCAACGTTCTCCGAATCACGATGAACTGGAAACGAGTGGGCGTTTCTGAATTTGGGTTTGATCACACACTTGAATTTTTTGATTCACTTTGTATTCTCAACTCATGAGACAAAGTGAAGGAGAAGAGGAGAAGAAACTCTCTGAGGAAAAAGTTACGTATCTCTTTTTTTCTGTCAAAAAGGAGATAAATATATCTTCTTTTTCTTTAGATACATCGAATGTATCCTCTTTTTAGTATTGCTGAGAAATAACTAACACTTCTCTTTTTTTTTTTATTTAAATTAATTAATTAATCAAATTAATTAATTAATTTATCCTTCTTTGTGGAACTAATTGCACGCCCACTATCTTTCTATAGTGGGCGTGTATTATGATATGGGAGAGAGAAAATCTCTCTCCCAACATATATCAGTTACCTTTTTTTTTTTTAACCTTTTTTTTTTAAATTTTATTTTGAATTATTCAAAATAAAATAACTGATATATTCTCTTCCACATCTATCAAAAATTCAAAATTCAAGATTCAAAGATTTTATGTGAACCACCCTGTGGTGCACAACTACGATGTGGTCCTTACCACACTGTATAATCTTTAATTTAAAACTATTTTAAATTTATTTTAAATAATCATATTATTTAAATTACAAATTAATCTAATTAATTTGTTGTGTGAATATTAATATAGAATTCTCAATTCTAAATTAATAAATTAACCCAACATAAAATAATGTTTACATGATTCAATGGAGCCGTTGAGATGAACTATGGACTTTATAATTTTAAGCTCCAATAATTTTGACAATTAATTAACACCTTAATTAAAATATCAAAATTATTAATTCCAAATTATTCCACTAAAAATTTGGAATTGCACTCTTAAAATTATAAAACTAATTATATTCAAAGATTTGAATTGCCCATTGATATAGTCACTACATATAAATCAATCCTCCATAAACGGTTCATAATTAAAGCTAGGTATTTTCCGTTAACCTCTTTGATTATATTTTTCTCCTTAAGTACCATTGATTCTCTAATGAATAATATATTTATGATCTAATCATAAATTGAGCGCTCTTATTATTCAAGTCCCGAATCAACACTTAAGGGAACCGTCCATCTAACTTCTTTACGAAGGAATGGATTTCATCTTGTATATTAATATTCCCGGCTACTTATTATATTATATTTCCAATATACCAAGAATTTGACACTATTCATTTGTGTCATTGCTCGATATGTCAAAAAATATGATACAATAAATAGGAGTCTATTAATTACTCAGAATTAAGATCGATTCATATATGACCATCATTGATTAATTTTGAATGCTCTATATGACAACGGAAATTATTAGAGATTCATAATTAATCGTGTTCCAGTCCTATATAATCAAATTATATAAAACGCTTTCATTCCAATAATCTCATTATTAACAATCCGGATAAGATCATTTCATTCAGAATGTAATGAACCGCGCTAGTAATTTTAAATTAAAGATCCCAACTTTAATTTTTTAATTACGGACAGATTTAGATTATTTTACTTTAAATATTATCCTCCTGTATATAACACTTATATACAATATTTAAAGTTACATATAAATAATCTAGGATTTTCGACATTTATAAAGCATCTAAACATGTATGCAAAAATAATATTGAAAAAATCCTCAAATTAAATCAGCAAAATAATACATCTCATTTGTTTATGGGCACATATCCCAACAATCTCCCACTTGCCCTAAAGCAAATGTGACATGTCTTTAAGTCCCATCCCTTCAAGATGTTGTTCAAAATTCCGAGCTGGTAATGTCTTGGTAAACGGATCAGCTATGTTATTCGCAGATGCGATCTTCTCAACTGAAACGTCTCCTCTACTGATAATCTCTTTCACCAAGTGAAATTTCCTCTCTATATGCTTTCCTTTACGGTGATATCTGGGTTCTTTGGCATTGGCCACTGCTCCACTGTTATCACAATAGAGTCTAATTGGCTCATGCATATCTGGAACAACTTCCAAATCTTTCAAGAATTTGCGGAGCCAGACTGCCTCTTTAGCTGCTTCACAAGCTGCTACATATTCAACCTCCATGGTTGAATCAGCAATACAAGTTTGCTTGATACTCCTCCAAATAATGGCTCCACTTCCCAAAGTGAACATCGCCCCTGAGGTAGACTTCCGAGAGTCTCTATCTGATTGAAAATCAGAATCTGTATATCCAATAGGAATCAAATCCCTACCAGAATATACGAGCATATAGTTTCTCGTCCTTCTCAAATATTTGAGAATATGCTTGACTGCCACCCAATGATCTAATCCTGGGTTTGACTGGTATCGACTAACCACTCCCACTGCAAAGCATATGTCAGGTCTTGTACACAACATTGCATACATTAGACTACCAACTGCTGATGCATATGGAATTCGTCTCATATTCTCCTCTTCTTGCGGTGTTTTAGGACACTGCTCTTTAGAGAGATGAATTCCGTGTCGAGAAGGCAAGTTCCCTTTCTTGGAGTTCTGCATCGCAAATCTGATAAGCACCTTATCAATGTACGAAGCTTGAGACAATGCCAGAAGCCTATTCTTGCGATCCCGTATAATCTGGATACCAAGAATGTAGCTTTCTTCTCCCAAATCCTTTATTTGGAATTGGCTGGCTAGCCAGTTCTTTATCTTTGATAAAGATTCTACATCATTCCCAATGAGTAGAATATCATCTACATAAAGAACTAAAAAGACCACTTTATTTCCTTCTATCTGCTTATAGACACAAGGTTCATCCAGATTTTGTTCAAAACCATAAGACTTTATGGCCTCGTTAAATCTAATGTTCCAAGATCTAGAAGCCTGCTTAAGTCCATAAATGGACCTTTGCAGTTTGCAGACTTTCTGCTCTTGGCCTTTGACCACAAAACCCTCTGGTTGGACCATTTGAATGGTCTCTTCAAGATGACCGTTTAAGAACGCCGTCTTGATATCCATTTGCCATATCTCATAGTCATAATGAGCAGCAATAGACAAGAGAATCCGAATGGATTTTAGCATGGCTACTGGAGAAAAAGTATCCTCATAGTCTACTCCTTCTTTTTGGGTAAAACCCTTTGCCACCAGCCTAGTTTTGAAAGTCTCCACTTTCCCATTGGCTCCTCTCTTTTTCTTATAGATTCATTTGCAACCAATAGGCTTAACGCCTTCTGGTAGATCCACAAGCTCCCAGACAGAATTGGAGTACATAGACTCCATTTCGAGTTTCATGGCTTCTTGCCATTTCTCTTGATCAATATCATCCATTGCCATCTTATATGTCAATGGATCATCATCACTGCCATCGGTGACTGCAACTTGTGCTTCTCCATCTTCACGATAGCGGATGGGCAATCTTATTCTCCCACTACGTCGTGGTGGCTGTGGTGTTTGATCTCGAGTAGTGATCTCTTCTTTTGTCGTTCAACAACTGTTGTTGCTGTGGGGCCGATCTTATCAGCCAGCAACTCTTCCAAAACCACTTTACTTTTTGGTTTAAAATCTGCCATATAGTTATGCTCGAGAAACGTAGCATTTGTTGACACAAATACTTTGTTATCTTGAGTGCTATAAAACAGACCTCCTCTCGTTCCTTTAGGGTAGCCCACAAACATGCATACCTCCGAGCGAGGTTCCAACTTCCTAGTCTTTCCCTTTAGCACGTGTGCTGGGCACCCCCTATGTGGATGTGTCTCAAACTAGGTTTGCGACTGTTCCACAACTCTAGGGGAGTCTTAGAGATTGACTTAGATGGAACTAAATTCAAAATATATATAGCTGTTTGTAGTGCATATCCCCAAAATGAGGTAGGCAGAGAAGAATAGCTCAACATTGATCTTATCATGTCAAGCAAAGTACGATTTCTTCTTTCAGCTACACCATTTTGTTGTGGTGTTCCAGGTGCCGTGAGCTGCGACAATATTCCATTTCAATCAAGTGGTCCTTGAATTCATAATCTAGGTACTCTCCTCCTCGATCTGATCGAAGAGTTTTGATTGATTTGCTGAGTTGCTTTTCAACTTCAGCACGGAATTCTTTGAACTTTTCAAAGGTCTCGGATTTTCTTTGCATCAGGTATGCATATCCGTATCTTGAATAATCATCAATAAATGTGACAAAGTATTCATAGCCCCTCTAGCTTTGACATTCAAAGGGCCACATACATCAGTATGTATGATCTCTAGAGGTGTTTTTGCTCTTTCACCTTTAGCCGAAAAAGGCCTTTTTGTCATTTTACCTTCTAGACAGGATTCACAGACTGGTAGAGTGCTAACTTTTAGCTCTCTCAAAGGACCATCCTTTGCTAGTCTTTCTATCCTATCTATGTTAATGTGACCAAGCCTTAAATGCCACAAATATGTGTCATCTTTGTCATTAGAAATCTTTCTTCTTTTAGGGGTTGGTTCAGCGACTTTAAACATTTCGGTTTGAAGTAAGTTATTGGAAATTGGTTTAACAAATATAGACCATTATCCACATAACCAGAACAAATATTCATACCATTCTTATAAATTGAAACAGAGTCAACTTTAAAAGAAACTGAAATAAATTGTTCAACCAACTTAGAAACCGAAATCAAATTCCGTTTGAAATCCGGAATGAAATAAACATTGTTCAAAAACAAATATTTATTATTATTAAATGACAGTCGCACTGTCCCTACTGCTGTCGCTGATAGTCTTTCCCCACTGCCAACTCTCATCGTGAAAACTCCTCTTCAAGATCCTTAGATGACTCAAGCATCTGCAAAGAAACACAAACATGGTTATGCCCTGAATCAATAATTCAGCTTGAGAAATCATTCTCAACTAAGCATGTTTCCATGACTAGTAAATCTGATTTACCTTGTTTCTTCTTGTTTTTCAGCTCATCAAGGTACTTCTTACAGTTCCTTTTCCAATGGCCGTCTTGATCACAATGGAAACATTTTCCCTTAGGTTTAGGTTCAGCAGCCTTCCCCTTCTTCTTTTGGATCTTCTTTTTGCCCTTATGTTTTCCCCACATTTTTCTTCTTCTTTTTATTCTTTGAAGAAGAAGCCTTCCCTCAGCTGCATTGGCTTCAGCAACATTTGCCTTGCCCACCCTTATCATCGATAAGGTTCTCATAGGTTTGCAGCTCGTTCAGAAGTTCCGTCAGATTACACATCTTATGGTTCATGATGTAGTTTGTTCTGAATTGGAGAAAAGCAGGAGATAGTGTCTCCAAGATCATGCCAACTTGGGTCTTTTCATCAATGTTCGCACCATTGATTTCAGCCTCGTTATAATGATGAATCATTTTAAGGACGTGCTCACGAACTGAAGAACCATTCTTCATTTTGCCGTTCATAACGGCTTTCACAGCTTCGTGACGGGCTTGATCGGAGGGGCGTCCAAACATGTTTTGCAAAGATTCCATAATCTCACTTGCAGTCTCAAAGGCCTCGTGCTTAGCTCTAAGCATTTTATTCATTGCCGCTAACAAGTAGCAGCGGGCCTTGTTGTTTGCGACAACCCAACGGTCGTACTTATCTAGGACAGTCTTAGAGGCATTGGCCGGAGGCACTGGAGGACAATCCTCCTTAAGGACAAAACGGTAGTTTTCATTTATCAAGAGAATGTTCATGTTGCTTTTTCATTTGACAAAGTTTTCACCAGTTAAAACTTGAGATGCGAGAAGTGAGAAAATCAAGGACATATAGTTTAAGCTTCAAAATAGTGGATATTGGTGTATACATACCCCGATATAAAGTGATAATTATGTAAAAAAAAAATGGTTGCACGCGTTGTCTATTGGTGATTTTATATCTAAGTCTATCATATCAAAAGATGAAGAGTTCGAATTTTTTCACTCCCAACTTAAAAATATGTATGTGAGAGCAATATTGTGAATAATATGTAAAAATGATTGCACTCATTATCTAGCAGCGATTTTGTATATGTAATAAACTAAATTCATGCATACGACGCTAAATATATATGTAAGAGCACTAATTGTGACTGATATTGTTTGTAACGACACTTGACTTTGTCACAGTAATCATATGAACGT
The DNA here is from genome assembly GCA_025413485.1 of Ficus microcarpa. Taxonomy (NCBI): domain Eukaryota; kingdom Viridiplantae; phylum Streptophyta; class Magnoliopsida; order Rosales; family Moraceae; genus Ficus; species Ficus microcarpa. Next base: position 21,049,307 of record CM046385.1, read on the forward strand.
GCTACCAAAAATTTTAAAGGTTTTTCCTTTCCAGAAGTCTTCTATATAGCTACAACTTTTAAGTGTGAATTCAGTAATTATATTAAACGAGTT
>CM046385.1:21049499-21076621 GCA_025413485.1 Ficus microcarpa
GGGAATCCGGCCCAAGAGAGAAAAATAATTGAGAAATCCTATCAACATGTTAGAGAGAGAGAGAGAGAGAAAGGGAAACTGAAATATGTAAAGTCCATTACTTATTACTTTGTCTCTTTATATAAACCTTTTACATATATAATTTATATTGTTAATCATGTTTCCCTCTTAGACGATGTGGGGTTCACTTACTTTTTCGAAACTATTTTTTGTAAGGTTATCATATGTGTGTGTGTGTGTGTGTGTAGAACAACACTAACGTCTTTCGGAAGTACGAAAATTTCATACACGTGTGAAATGTGAGGGAAAGACAATTTGCTCTTAGTTGTCAAGATCTTCAAGAAGATCTTTAAGCTTCAAGAAGATCATCGTCCATTTATTTGGGATTAATAATTGGGGGATGACATGCAAGTTAAGCTGCTTCATGGCACTGAACATATAATGACAAGATAACTGTTTGTCTCAATTAGTATTTTTTTTGTTTTGTTTTTTGTTTTGTTTTGTTTGTTTTGTTGTGTAAATTATAGAGTTATGATGATCTTTCTCTTGAAACTTTCAATGATTGAAATGATTATCCCTTTAATAATAACTATTGCAATCAACCTTATGATTCATTTAGCGTTTTATTTGTAAGATTTTACTTTCCTCCCATGTTGAGGCATTCATCCTTAAGTGCCCTGCCAAAGCATAAAATCATAATGAAAATTTTGATATTGATTGTATCCAACTCTTACATGCTGCCAATAAGATAGTACGTATTACTGTTTATATTGATGCAAGATCCTTATTTACTTCAAAAAAAGAAAAATGTTAAACATAGACGTAATTGATTAGACAATTGCATCTAGTTACCTAAATTATAGGTGTCTTTGATGTATTTAGGCCTTTGAGATGTCAACGGACGGTTAGGAAAAATTGAAGTTTTCATTCTTTATTTTAGAGTGATGGACCGAAGTATTACCTTATATATATCTTGTTAACAACGAAAGCCATGAATAATAATTTGATCAGTATTGAAGCGAAAAATAAGTTATTGAGCAAACAATTATTGACTGACATATTCCATTTTTTATCCGAACCACGGAAAATAACTTTTTTTTTTTTTTTTTTGGGAAGAGAGTATGATAATTAATGACGAAGTTAAAAGGAAAAAAAATTAGTCGTAGGAATGAAAAGTTAAATATATATTTTTAGCTTTTATGTTCAATTGAAGTGCTAATTTCTTTTGTTCTTTTTTTTTTTTTTTTTTAACTAATATTCATTAGAAAGAGGATTACTAGTTTTCTGAAAATAAAATTAATAGTCGATTTCAGTGAAAAAAGGATTAAACGTTAGAAATTAATATTGAGAAACAAATGTGTCTACGCTCTAGTTCTTGTCTTTTAACAAATTAAAGAATTAAACTGGGACATAATTAATAAGTTTTATTTATTAATTAAAAACTCGATTAATTAACACAATTAACTTCAATATTAATAGGCCTTTTATAAGTACTAATTATTTAAAAGGTAAATAATAAGTAGTTTTGTCTTAAGTCTTGATTAATAGCCTTAAGCTCATGCTGGGAATGAGAATACATATAGCAAATGTGGAGAGCAGTTAAAATTTTACATGATCACAGATGATTTGACCATAGTTATTTTTTAATCACATGGGTTTAAGTGAAAGCTTGTCAAAGAAATTATGAGCTTCTCAATTATAATATTACCGGCCACTAATGATCACACATAGAAAACAACGGCAAACTAGAAAATCATGATTACTAGCGGTTCAAAATGTGAGAGCTACATCCACTGTACTCATTGAGTTTTACTATGTGAGAACAGAACACGAAATGCTTTAGAGTTTCAAAGTGCAATAAGGCTAAATTAACCTATTTATAACCTTACATGTCAAAAAAAAAAGTACATTCAAAGAATATAAATTTCATTTATGCTAAGTTTGGACTTATAGTTTGATCAACTAATATATTGGACATAGCCTTTATTTCTTGTTTAAATTTAAATGAAAAGAACCCAATTTTTTGGATGATTCACTGGATGTTAGTTGGGCTCAAGACAGTCAAGAAGACACAGGATAGAGATCTTACGACAACGTACGCTCGACGGTTATACAACAACAACATGGAAAATTAATAATTATTTTTTTTCCATGTGCAAATTAACATGAAAAAAAAAAATTTACAATTCAGGTTATTAAATGTTTAGTACTAATTAATAAATAAGGGCCAGAGGGCAATTGGTGGCCTATATTATATGTTTAGAGCCTAATAAATTAAGCTAGTTAGGCTTAGAGGAATGCGAAGTCTATTTTATTTTATTTTATTTTATTTTATTTTATTTTAATGAGATGAGAAGCAGTCACTTGCGAACCAAAATCAGTCAGCGTTGAAATGGGAAATTGAGAAAGAGCGACGCCAACCATAGACTAACATGCAAATTGGAGAAACGATTTTTATAGTCAAACTTGACTGTGCTTTTGCAAATTGGTATTTACAGGAATTTTCTAAGGTGTACTGATAATGATGTATAGTTTATCGATACATATAAATTAAAATTAACTATAGTTTCATTTTCTTATTATAGACAATTTTAAGATTTTATTGGCCTGATGAGAATGTTAGCAATGTATTTGTGCCAACGAAATCTTTACTTAAAATTCAAAATTAAACACAAAAAAAAAAAAAAAACTGATCAAAAACTAAAAATAGTTTGTAATATTTATATTTGTTTTTCTGTATTGTATTCTATATCTGTGTTGGATATGCAGGTTTAGACAGAATTATTGTAATTATCATTAGTGTAATTAGACTGAAACCGAGTATGTTAAGTCCTATCCAATGTGGTACTCTAAATTACCCAGATTTTGATATTTTGAACATATTGAAGTGATTTTCTTAGAAAGAAGTTTTAATCAAATAACACTTTGTACAATGAAAAATACAAATTTCCATTAGAATTAAATACATAACAAACTTAAAAATAAAATTAATTGTCAAAATTATTATTATAAATTTAGAGCATTTTCAAATAATGGGACCTACCAAGTACATTTGGATTTTTGTCCTGCACGAGGAAGGATTAGTTATCCTTTTATGTTTTATTCTTTTGGCACCAAAATATGGGATAAAAATTTATCTCAATTATCTGTAACCAAATAAGAAAATATAACCTGATGATTGGACTAAGAGTAAAAATAACTTTATTTTCAGTTGCCATTATCAAACTTGGATTAAGATCACTTGTGCAATTTTTAGTGTTCTAATTGATATCTAATAAACTAAATTAGTTAGTGTTTAACTTGTGAGAGCTTGACTGCTCAACCCCTGACAGTAAAAGTGGTTGATCAGTGTTTTACCTTCTGCGTTGCACAAATAAATGAAAATAAAATCCTTTAAAAAAAATAAATGAAAATATAGGGCTACACATTCTCTATCAACCTTCGGAAGAAATAAATTACTGGCTTTTTCTTTCAATGATTTGGAACAAAAATTTGGTTCGAATTTATAGTTTTTGAAACTTTAATGAGAGAAAATATAGTAGCAAAAAAGTTTGGAATCAAGATTAATTTTGGGTACAAAACCCTTAAAACAAACAAGGTTTCAATAAAATGTTAAAATTAGGGGTGTTTACCAAATCGGCAAATCCGCTTAATTGGTTCAATATTAATATTACGATTTGGATTATGGATTGATGATTTCTTAATCCTAAAATCTGCGGACGCATACCATACATATCTAAATATAAAAAAACTTTATATTAGTAATTTTGATGAGTGATAAACACTTTATTTTGAGTCTATAATTGATGTTGTAATGGATTGTAATGTTATAATTTTATTTAAATCTGATTGCATTGTAACAAATTGAATTTTGTTAAATATGTTTATTTTACTTTGGATATATAGACTATGGATTGAACCCGTGAAATCTGATATTTACAAAGCGAATTCGGGATCTAACGGATTTAAAAAAGCCCAATCCAAAAATTAAAGATAGGAACGTAATCCAATCTACGAAAACACCTAATTATAAAAAAAGACCGTTAGTTTTTACATTTAATAATCCAGAAATATTATTGCGGATGCTCTGTCAATGTTGGGTTAGTTCTAGACTGAGGCGGCTCTAATCAAAATGGGCTATTATTGGTCAAACTAGAATGAGAAATTTAGGAAAATGGGGCATCTAATTGGAACCAGTTGACACTTTTAAAATTATACTGTGAGTAAATGTTCCTAGTATTGTTGGATTTAAAAAAAAAAAAAAAGTATTTGAAATAAGGCAAATATTTTTAAACTTAGAGGTAAAGAAATTTGAATAGCAAACCTCAATATTAAAAGCGATTGTGCAATTACATGCATCAATATTAAAAGTGATAATAGCTTCTTAATTTCTTAAATATTATAAGGTTTCTGTCTTTATTTTCTCCTTACAGAGGAAATAACTCTAAAAGAGTGGTGCAGTAGGAAAATTTCAGTTTACATTGTCTCCGATTCTAAAATCGAAATGGGCTCGCCCGGAAAAAATTAGTGGGCTTATTAGGCGGACCTAGCTTGGCCCACCTCTCTCCCACCCTTTTGTCTGGACAAACTTATGCTTCCGGCCCTTACATGACGAGAACAGGAAAATATAAGTTTAAAAATTGCTTTCGAAAATGAATCAGAAGTGCTTTCATAATCTAGAAGAACTTATTTAAGTCAAAAGTGTTAAAAAAAAAAAAAAAAAAAAAAACCATATATATGGGCCTTCTTAAAAGAACTCGTACGAGTGGACTTTAAAATTGTATTAGAGTTTCAATAAGGACATTATAAACTGTATTTTATGTTTTTATTAGTTATTAGAAAATTAAAATAAAATAAAAAACTATTTTGACTCCTTAAACTTTTTTTAAAATATGGTTTTAAACATTTAGCGAAAAGTCAAAGCTTTTATTTCCGATCTTCTCCTACCAAAATGCGAATAATTGAACGGATTATTGAGTTAAAAATTGTATGAGTTAGCTTGACTATTTCAGCTGTATCTTGATCACAGACGTTTTTAATTTGACATCTCCTATGTGTTGGCCAGTTTTTAGCCGTTTAATAAGTTATATCTCCGAGCTTTCTTGAAAGCAACATTTCTACTGGTAGATTAATTATTAGTATTATACTTTGTCTAATCCAGTCTTTGGGACAAAAATTATTATTATTATTTTTAATTTCTCGCATCCAAAAATGATTAAGAGATTTTATATTTGAAAATTTAATAGTATAAAACTAACTAACTATTATTTTAAATGTGAAACAATTTAAATCATCACAGCTCCCTAATATTAAATAGTTATAATGATAATTCCTATCCAATAATTCGACCACCCAAGCAATAGTTAAGATAAATACTAAAACAATACCAACGGATAAATAAATATTAAAGTACATAATAACTAAAATCCCAACCATATATTTGTCTATCTACTTGTTTAAGTTAGTACTCAACTTTCCAAACAATTAATAATTAATGGAATAATCTTGACCAAAAAATAAAAATCAAAAGAAAAGAAAGACTATATTAATACATGTTAGAGTATCACATCTATCTGTAATATAATATTCTCCCTTTAAAAAAATGCAAATCATAACTTGATTGCGGGGATTCTTTCCAACAAATCTCTTTCACATTTGGAATATTATATTTCAAGTAAACGTCCTAGATTTCTTAAATAAAAAAAAAAATTACTCTTAAAGAAATGTGAATAGTAAACCTCAATATTGAAAGTGATTATACAACGGCCATCGCTAATCTTAAATATAATAAGATTTATGTCTTTGTTTTCTTGTTAGAGGAACAAAGTTTAAAAATGTTACGAACATCAATTCTAATATAACTTTTTAAGTATCAACTCACGTGATAATCAATGATTTTCTTTTATTAATAAAAAAAATTAATTTATATGATAATCTTTTTAAACACTTAGTAAAAAAAAAAAAAAAAACTCACATACTACATAGGTATTCAAAAAGTATGATTAGAGTTCACGTCTCTAATATTTTTCAAGCTTACGTAAGAAAGAAAAATTACGTCAATTGAAATGGGCTGAAAAAAGAGGGCATGTTAGGCCGACCTAGGCTAGGTTCACCTCTCTCCTACCATTTATTTGGACAGCACGGTTTTCAGCCCTTACAAGCTAATAATGGGAATACAAGAACACAATGTAGAAGATAAAATAATATTAATTAATTAATTAATTAATTAATTAACAACTCCTTTAACGCAATGTAGAAAATAAAAAAGTGAAAAATAAAATTAAAAAAACTCCTTTAATCTATAGTCGAACTTTTATTTATTTCTAAAAGTACAAACAACATAATAATTGGTAGTGCTTTTTCATTTTATTTTTTCATGAAACACAAAAAAAAAAGAAAAATATATTTCACCGACAAATAAATCGTAAAGAAAATACTAATATCGTGATGAATTATTGAGTTAAAGATGTATAAGTTAGCTTGGCTTAGTGAGCTGTCTCTTCGCGGAATTGTTCAGTTGACACCTTGTGTCTGTTGGTTCTTTACCCGTTTAATGAGTTATATCTCTATGCTTTCTTAAAAGCAACATTTCTACTGCTAGATTATTATTACAAGTTTTTTTTTTTTTTTTTTTGGGTCAATTTAGGTCCCGCTTGATGCACCGGATTAGATATGGAATTGAGATAATTACTAATCCTGATCCTGTTTTTGGGACAAAAATTAAGAGAAGAGTTTGGATATGGATTTTCGATTGGAGTTAAATTATTAGGAAATTCTAAAAACATTCAAATAGCTTCACTTCAATATTTGTTATCATATAATATAATAATAACTACTTAAATAGTTCTTCTAAATGCAGTCTAGCCGTTTGAATGTGTAAAAAAATTTCCTTTTCGAAAACAAACGGAGTTTGGAAAGTTACGAAATGAGAAGAATAGTGTTGAGAATAATGAATTGGGAGAAGAATTTAAAAAGATTATAAAAGGATACTGCACGAAATATATTTGAGAATTAGGTGTCCACATTTTTTCAAGATGTGAAGAATATTGGAAAAAAAAAAAAAAAAAAGAAAAGGAAAAACAATCGTTTGCTATTTTTTCATCCATTTTAAAATTGGACACATGATCCAAACATGGATAGATTCTACAAATGATCCCATTGCCAAGAAAATAACATCGCTTTGGCAAGGATATGGGATAACTTTCCAAAACAAACTTAAAGAATCAATTTTTTCTTTATTTCTTACGTCTAAAATAATTAAAAGCTTTTCTTTAATTTGAATTTTCTGTTGTTTAAGTTAACTTATTTTTCATTTAAAAATGAAATACAATCTAAGTCAAAAATACACCCTAAAATAAAAATAGTTTTAATTATAATTTCTACCCAATACTTCCCAATCAACAATTTTATCCATTAATCTCCCATCAAATGAAATTTAAGTAATTGAATTTGTACATAGCATCTTTTGCAATGCACGATACCTAAAAAAGATCAAAGAAACAAAACGATGAAGTCAAGTAATTCCTAAACCAGTTCTTATTTTATTATTATTATTATACAAAAAAATCATATTATACCATTGTTTCCAGGTTAGGCACATCCACCAATTGCATTGGTCCAAGAAACAACTGAAATTTCCAATAAAAAGGAAAAAAAAATATAGAGAAACATTATAAATTATCATATTGCGTGTACACACATATACATATAATGTGTACATATATATGTATATAATATGTATACATATACGTCTACCTACTTCTTGAAGGTAGTATTCGACTTTCCAAATGATAACTAATGGAACGATCTTGAGAAAGAAAAAGAAAAAAATGAATAATATAATTGAGTGATCTGTAATCACGTATACTTTAAAAAATATGCAAATCATAAGTTGATTGCGTAGATTCTTTCCAACAAATCTCTGTCACATTTTCCTGTTCTGTTTCATTATAAAATCACGCATCTAATAAGTACAATAAAGTCTGTTTCCCTTTCTATTGTAACGCTGTACCTTTGAATTACTATTGTTAAGGCTGGACACATACACACGCACACTGGACACTAGTGATAATTATTGGGCTCATAATGTCATCAGATCATTAATTATGTTAGGTAGATAGCCTTATCTGAAATTTTTGCACTATTTTTTGTAAAAATTAAAAAAAAAATGTAGATATTTTGTTAGTATTGTTACACAATATTACCTAGTTGTGATTAAAGTTATTAATTGTTACTCCCTAGATTATTAACATTGTGTCACTTCGACTGGTAATTTTGATAATTTTCTTCGAGTTATAGATTTTAGGCATTTTTTGAAATTTAATGAAGATAATCACATTTATATCTAACCGAAAATTTTAGAGAAATTGTTAGATTTAATGTAAAATATTATAGCACAACAAATTCCATAGGCACGTAATAATCTCTTTAAATTTTGGTCATTTTTATCCTAAACAGCAATGAACTATGCCTTTTGTACTAACATATATATAACTATTTTCTGAAATTTGATTTAAGTTATCATGCCATAAGCACATAGTAATCTCTTTTAAAGTTCATGAAATCTTTGGCAATTTTAATGTTTAAGGACAGAAATTACCACCAAAAAAAAAAAAAAAAAAAAAAAAAAAGGCCTCTCTAGGGCATCTATTTAGAGGAGGAGAAAATGCTCTCTGAGCGGCCGAGGGTTTCATCTTCATTTTCGAAAATGGAGGAGAATGTGGGTAAATGGCAGACCCTTTTCCATCGCTGAGGGCGAGGGAGGAGTGGTAGAGTTAGAGGATTCAAAAATACAGTAGGATTTCGAGGGTCTGAAGTTTGGGTTGGTGGGTAAAATCCCTATGAGGAAACCTTCCAAAGCGGATTTTTATTTCTAACTTCCCTTCAATTTGGAGAATCACGAAGGTCACAACTGATATTTTCATGTTCTCTTTTGATAGAGGTATTCTTTTCCTTAAGGATTTCACTAGTAGTGGTTCTTCGGATTGCGGGGGTTTTCAACTCCATTCTCTTTTGGCTTTGGGTTCAAATTCACAACCTTCCTATTGATGCTATGTTGAAAACCATGGGGGAGAATTTCGCGGAACTGTCTGGGGAATGTCTCATGTTATTAGCTCTATTTGGGTTGGAGATTATCCAGATTGTGTTTCTGACTTTGTTGCTGCAGCTATTGCTGCTATCCATTAATAATATCTCCACCTTTCCCTAAAACAAAAACAAAAACAAAAACAAAAAAAGAAATTACCACAACAAAAAAAAAAAGTTTAGGATGTAACCTAGTAAAATTACATAGTTTAGGATGTACTAAAGTGACACAATTCACGTAGTATGTATTAATATTAATTGAATTATTACATAGTTTTAAACATTCATTAAAAAAACCAACTCTAATTTAATATAAAAGAAACTCTAAAAATGAAAACTCAGTCACCAAAGTAATGTATTGCTCCAAAACATATGCGTTTAAATTATTTGTCAACGCCAACCAAGCCTTCCCAATGATTGCTTGTTGGTTCACATTAAACGCAACCATTCAATTTAACAAAAAAAAAAAAAAACAGTTAAATCATAAAAAATGACTTGATAGGAATCAAGGTCATTCACGCACACATGCACTGTGCCGTTACGCTTTCAGCAAACTGTTTTTGGAGTTTCCCAGAAGTTTACTTTTGTTTTTCATAAAACCAGAAAAATGAAACCTTTGGCCACACCTCGTAATTAACACCTCGTAATATTTCTACAAAAAGGTGCCAGGTATACTTTTTACATTCAACATTTGGACTTTGAAATTTTTTGTTTATTTGAACAAGCGAGAATGGCATGGAGTTGAAAATTAAAAAAAAAAAAAAAATTTCAACACGTGAATCATAGGCCATTTCTACGTTATTATTGTTTCATTTTTTTGAACCTAATCCTGTTCAAATAGCATAATTTGACTATTCAACAAAGGTTTTACCGTTTGTTTAAGTCTCTTACATATCTACTAATTTCAACTATAGGTAACTTCATCATTTTAATTCAGTCTGATTTATGATAGAAAATAATTTTACATCCACAGTATAATTTTTTAATCCAACAACTAAAAAAATTTCTAACAATTAAAAAACAGTTTATACTAATAATACCGTATTTTATCCTAGTCAAGATTCCAAAAAACAAGTCCAATAATTAAAAAACAGTTAATGCCAAAATACATAATAATAAATCCTACCATAATGGATCTTGAATAGCTTTTTTTTTTTTTCCCTAATCAAGATTTCAAAAAATAAGTCTAACAGTAAAAAACAGTTACTATCAATAACACATAATAATAAATAGCTAGTTTTTTTATCCCAGTCAAGATTACAATAGATAAGGGATTAACATTAGTTTATCTCATTAGGGAAATGCATTAACTTAATCTTGTTGGAAAAACCTTTCACCAGAAGGAGACTGCCAAGAGCTTGAACAAGCAAAAATCACGTTGTTTAACTACCAAGACAACTAATAAGCCAAGGATTAATAATAACCAAAACAAAAGGGAAACTAAAAACCATAAATAATATTTATCCAAAAAAAAAAAAAGACCACAAATTATTGGATAAGAAAAAAAAATGAATATTTACAAATTGTGGGTACAACAAATTTATTATTTCTGTTTAATTCAGTCACATCTACAACAGATAGGACCTAACCGCGTCACAGCACCGAGTTACGGCCGAGTCAGGTCCCGACTCGTCAAGCCCGTATGCCGTCGAACTCTTCAACGGCCAGCTCACGTTCCTCAGATCTCCGACCGTAAAGCCGTCGCTGACGTCATCCCTGACGTATACCTTCCCAGCGCCGTCGGACGCGACTCCGACGATCCTCCCCAGCTGCGGCCCCCACTCGGCGAGTATCGCCGGAATCCGACACCCCACGCGCGTGTCCCAAACGCTTAACGACACTCGCCCGGCCTCGCTCGTCCCCGCCGAGAGTATCGTCGCCGGAGCTGACGTGGCGGCGTCGCCGTAGACGGAAACCACTCTTCCGACGTGATCTGCCTCGTCGAATCCCAGCCCCAAGCCTTCCCAGAGCTTCACGACGCCGTGGCCGGTGGAGAAGTCCGACCACGAGAACCGCCGGTAGTCGCCGGAGCTCCGGCGACGGCGGAGCCTCAAACCGTTGTAAAGACCGGAGCCTTTGACGCGGAAATCCTCATCGGCGCCTACCTCCTTATCGGCGTCGTCTTCGAAATCGGAGGCCGAAGAATACGACGAGCAGGAAACGGCGTCGACTTCTTCGTCGTCACCGTCGTCGTCGCTGTCGCTGTCGCTGTAATCCAAATCGTCATCGGAATTTCTGACAAGAGATTCCGATGCCGAGGATTTACAAAAACGGCATTGTAACTGAATCACCAGAATCCTGATTCTGCTAATAATGGTTCCGAAGGAGGCGATGATGGCAATGATGAAGGCGCTCCATTTCCAGAAGCTGTGAGGCTGGAAAAGCTTTTCTTTCCCGGAAAACGAAAGAATCTGGGAGAGAAAAGACGGGTTCTGCAAACACGTAGTGACTCCGCCGTCGAAATTACTTATTCTGTTGATCACTGGGACTTCCATAACTCCAAAATAAAAAAATACTAAAACAAAAAAAAACAATTTCGAATCGAAATCGGAAATAAATTAGTAAAATTGAGAAGCAGGAATAATGATATGTTTATCAGAAAAAGAGAATAAGAAAGAGGAGGTCTTTGTAGTGGAGGGGTTTGGGGAATTTATAGAGAGAGAGAGGCGAAGGACAAATGACTTTTTGAGGCGGTCGTAAAAATGAGAAGTGGAAATTTAAAAAAGCAAAAGAAAAAAAAATGTTGATGTTGATGACGTGGGAGATAACGATTGGGTATGGAGTGGGGGAATATTCGGGTACACGTAGGAAAAGTTCGCGGGAGATTAGGAAAGCAAAGAAGGGAAGGAAGAGTCAAGAGACAGAGAGAGAGAGAGAGTGGGGAATAATGCTGATTCGGGAAGGAGGGGGAAGAGTAGAGACGCTGGGTCATGGCTGAGTCACGGAGGGAGAGTCTGATCCTCTAGAGTTGGGGTTCTGGGAATGAGGTGTGGGTCCGCATCCGGTTTGTGGTGGTCATTTCGCAGTCGTCTACAATTGTGACAGCTCATTCGCTTCTCTCCTTCCTACAAAATTATATTAATGCTTCCTACATTTTTTTTCAGAACTTTTTGTTGGGTGTGAAAAACTTGGATCTTGGTTTTGATCAATTTTGTTTGAGTGGAGGTGTCTATTAAATGATAAAGTTTTCAAGTAGGTTCATATAGTTATAATCAATTTTTAGTTAAAATAAAAATGAGAAAGATGTGGAATTTTTAAAAACAAAATTTTTAAAAAATTCATTAGAGACCGAAATCCTTACTCGTTTGCTGTTTTTTTTTTCTTTCTAAAATGCATTAAAACGAGTAAAGATTTTTTTTGATATCATGTGATTCTCTTATCAAATTTTGTTTGTAAATAATGTATTATCTTTTAAGTAAACAATATAATGTATCAAAATAATTTATTTTTTAATGTTACAAAGTGTTGCACCACCGTCGAGCTGACGTTAATCTTGATGTCAATTAGTAAGATGAGCGGTCAAGTCACCGATGAAGTTCCCATTAAGAGTCAATCTTGGGCATTACCCATGTACGTCGAGTAATCATATTATATATAAAAGCCTCGATGTAGAAGTCACAACCTCGATGGCAGACCATAACAAAGGGTGTATATCGATGTCAAGTTGTAGGAACTCCCAAAGGATTAACCGCCACCCCACTACTTTGAGATACTCGGGAGAATGATCATCAACTAACGATTGAGACCTCAAGACATGAAAGAGGCTGATGACACGTGATTTATGAGGGTTAGTTGGTTAGAACATAGGAGAAAATAATCATCTTGGTGAAGCAGAAGGGGGTATTTAATGTATTGAAGTCCCATTAGAGGACACGATCTCTCTGATAAAGAAATCATTTGAACACTTTTATGAAAAATAGTGAAAATACCCTTTCGAACATACAAAAAGGACATAGTCTCCATTGATTCGTGGGAAATACAACCTTAAATGTATTCTTGTAAGGATGATTTGAGTTGGCAAATTTTCATTGTCAACACAAAGTATAGGAAACGTATTAAAATTAAACAACATATAATATAGCAAAGTTTGGTGTTTTGGAGCGGCACATGATTATCAAAGCAAATTTTTTTATGTCACACCGAAAATTCTCCTTTTATCATTTTAATGCAACCAAAATATGTGGTTGGTCCATGATTCGCGTAGTTTCATAATTGATAATAATTTGATTTCGTTCGATTCTCAACTTCACAATGACTTTTCATTTTCTGAAGGTGGCTCTCACCGGCCACTAATCGCACGAGTGAGGATTCAAACGTTGTTTAAAAACAAAAAATATATATAAAAAACATAAAAATAATAACAATAAAAAACACGAAGGTTGTCTCTTATTTCAGACAAACCTTTCAATTTCATGTGGTGCTCGAAGTGCCAAATCTGTTGTCTGTTGGCTTTTTGTGGATATATACGTAAGCTTAGGTATACTTTAGTTCATCCCAGAAAAAAGCACTGGACAAATACTTTTTTGTCTCTCACTATTGCTTGGGGAAAACAATTTTTTAATTCCTTGCTTGGATGGATTTTATATTAGCACATCTTTCCATAAGACAATGATAAGTTTTTATTTTTTTTTATTTTTTTTCCTTTTGTTTTCTTTTCTTGTAAGGATATAAAAGGGATTTACTCTGGAATCATCAACAGGAAAAGTCTCACTTTTAATGATAAAGTTAAAATTATGTGTTGAAAAACATGTGTATGAAATTGCAAGCATATGTTACATGTGGTGAGTGTTTTTCTGTCTCTACTTTTTCAATGGTTAATTTGGGAGATATATATATATATATATTTATATAACTACAAGCAAGGTAGTAGTTTAATTACTAATAACATTAGGCTTATTCATAAGTAAATTATAGATGGACGGTGTTAGATTTGTATCCCATAAGAAGACTTTTGATTATATCTAGACAAATGATTTAATGTTCATTCGTTTTGGATAAGATTGAATTGACACATTTCGTCTTCTAATATATGTAAATATGGATCAATAAAGATTAAACTCAGCGTAGCATAAGGAATCTTTATAATCACTTCCACAATATTGATTATCATTAGAGGAAAGAGAAGCATAACCAATATTAATTCTTAAACATCGAGGGGGTAGTTGGGTTTATTTGGTCGGAGCCTTTATCAATGGCACTCATAAACTGGTCTTCTTTTCTCAAATTGGGGAAATAGCACCAAAGTAGACATGCTATTTATATATTTATTAATTAGCAATTTATTTTTGTTTATTTACTTTTCTAAAGAAGTGGACCCCGTATTAATTTGCCATGATGCATACCCAGCTTAACATATTCGTCGTTATCCATGCGAACCAAACTCACTGACTCACTCACAATTTTTTCTCTTTTCTTCCCCAAAACCCCCCCCCCCCCCCCTTTTTTCTTTTTTTAAATCCTCTTTTCTAGGAACGCTATTTTATTCAATTTCATAGCTTCCTCTCCTTCTTCTTCGGATTGCGTCTTCTCTCCCAATGTGTGTGTGTGTGTATATACACGTATAAAAAACACTTAAAAAGTATTTAACAATCCTTTCCTTTACTCAAACTTATATGAAAATTGATATTTATCATTTATTATAAGGTTTTAACATGTAACAAGTTATATATATATATATATATATATTTACATAACGTTATCTAAAGATTAACTAATAGTTTCATGAGTTTGTAAAAGAAAAATATCTATAAATTATAGGATGTTGGATAAGAGACTCATACTATATATATAGGTAAAACAAATCCTGTTTTGAATACTAATAAAAAAAATTCATGTTTTGACATATATATATATATATAAACATAACCATATTTAATTAGTGCTAGAATAGGACGGTGACAAGGAAACACATTATACCACTTCAAAAACTCCGCCTTGATGTGTAGAATTTATATGAATAAAAAAAAGTGAATTCAGAAAAAAAAAAAAAAAAAAACCAAATAAATAAGTGAATTAATTAGAAAATGGTCGGAGGTAGGCTCCACCAGTTGGTTCAGTCTAAATTTGGTGAGAAATTATTTCATTCATTGTGCAACACACCACTACCTTTACTTTTCTTTTATATATATACATACATACATATATATATATATATATATATATATATATAAGCTAATGGTCTGCCGTCTTCCTTATAAATTATTGCAAAACTACTTGTTACTGTTAACAATTAACATGTATTTATAGGTTGTGATATTAATTAAGAACAACGGTCCTACTTAAGTACCCAATAAATTAGCAACTCAACCAACCAAAACTGCATCAAGTACTGCAACACAAGGATATGAGGTTTGTCCTTTCAAAAAAAAAAAAAAATGAAGGTTTAGAATGTGTAGAAAAAATAAAAATTTGAGGCTAAGATTTAGATTTGAATTGATTATACGTTTATCGAAATATTTAAATTACTAGAGTTAAAAAGTGTAAAAACTTGAAATGTATTCAGGAAAAAAAATCAATATGAAACTTGTTTCATTTGTCTCAAAATTCTATACAATTAAAAAAAAAAACTCATTTTAAACTTATCTATGTAAAATTGTATAGACTTTTAAAGTTTGAATTACAAAAGTATATTAATAATGAAGCTGATAAAAAAAGACAAAAATTATATTATAATTATAGAGTTTGAACCCTAGTGCCAAACATCCTATCAGAGTACAAAAATATACCCATAATTTTAAAAGATATGTTTATTGATATAAATATTTGTGTCAAATTATACAAGAGGGTTTAATACAAAAGTGTTTTGTCGTATTTGATATCTCAGTCGTATTTTATTACCTTTCAATTTCATATGAAATTATATAATATATAGATGTTGTCAAACAATAGAGTATTTTAAATTATATTGTCCAACAGTATAGGTTTTAAACTACATAAAATTGCAGAGCTAATTAGTAGGACGTATCAAACACGTCCTTAGAGTAAAAAATAAGGGTGAGTGCGTATATAACCCACTAAGCTATGCTCCACTTTTCACTTGGTTAATTGTGCCTATACACTAAACGATACATAATTATCATTCTAAACTCTTTTTCATCTTCTGCGTATGTGTATGTGTCTATATATATATATATAAATATATTTTCTTATCAATATGAAAAAGAAAACTTATATATTAGTTGATTAATTACTAAGTACTACCGGTATGAGATTATTCAAAGAACGATATTGTTTTGGAGTAAAAAGAGAATTATAATAAGAAGGAAATGCATGGTTGAATTGAATTCCGAGGAATTCATTTTAAATTTAATCATCGGTGGTCATCCATATTGCTGAAATACAAATGGATTAATTACTAATTCATCAAGAAAAATATTTTAGTTTTTAAAGCAGAGGAATTAATATTTCTGTTGTACAGTGTCAGAAAAAAGCGAAAACTACTAATCATGAGTATTCAGAAAAGTCAAAACAAAAATGAGAGTGATCCAACTGTAGCCAACTCAACTGAGGATTTAACATTATGAGAAGTCAGAAATCCGTAAGTGAGTTAAAAAAATTTGGCATCTGATCCTCTGAATTTTAAAACCGCTTGTTTGTTTCGTCATTTTATTTTAATTTAAATTGTATTATTTTTATCTTTGTTTTTTAATTTTTATCTTTTTTATAAAAATTTTTTTGTCTTTTCTGAAAATTCAAAAACATTTACTATTATAACTAAAATATTTCAACTCAAACTAACGAACCAAACGGACCTTTAGGACATGTTTGGACAAAAATTTAGTTTAAACTAAATTGTACTTTTTTTCTCATTGTTTTTGTCTTTTTCTGAAAAAGTTTTTTTATCTTTTTTGAAAAAAATTTTTGTCTTTTCTGAAAAATTATTATTGAAACTTAAAAATTTTAAACTAAACTCATTCACCAAACACTCCCTTAGAGTCCGTTTGGTAAATAAGTTTGAATTGAAATTTTTAAATTCAAATAGTAATTTTTTTTCGATTTTTTAAAAAAGATAAAAAAAATTTTAAAAAAAGATAAAATTTTTGAGAAAAAAAAACAAAAAAAAAATACGATTTATCTTGAATTGAACTCAACACCAGAGTAACCTTTAATAATATATTACAATCCCTAATAAATTTTTACGTTTTTCCCACTGGTGACCCATTAATGAGCGCAATAATTGACAACGGTCATTTTTTACCTGAATTAGAGTCCATATAAACAAAAAGGTCTATGAATAGCCAACTTTACAATTAAGAGAAACTTGTTCATATTACATTCAATTTGAGCCAAAAAAACACCTAAACTACCCTTAATGGTGGGTTATGTAGGAATCACATGCGGTAAAACCGTAAAATGTTATACTTCGTTTTTTATTAGGAGTTAGGTACAATAGATTTTGAAGTTAAATTAAGACGTTAATTGTTAAAATTTACTTCGCATAAAGATTTACCAAACATGAGAAATTCCAGCGTATGTATATCTAACGAGCCAAAAACCATCTGATTTTTTCAAGCACTGGAGTCATTCTCAGCATAAAATGTGTTCCCAAACTGACGAGGCCAATTGATTAACACTGAACTGAAGCGTCATTTTCTTCTGAAAGCGCTTCATCTCAAGCTCATTATAATTTTGTAATGAACATCACCTAAAAGTCAAGTGAAAAATTTGACAATTAAGATCCTGTTCTCACCAGTGAAAGTGAGTTTTACCTGAAAATGGGGCGTTGAAACGACAACGTGATATTCGTTGTGGAAGACTTTCGTGAGTGATATATCTGTAAATTTTGTCCTCATTTAGAAGCAAAATCACGCGCAATGGGGTACTACAAAATATAGCCACGTGATGTTCATTGTGAAAACCTTCTACGTCTGACCTTCTTAAATAAAAAAGTAGCTAGGCTCGTGCACGTGATGCATGTATATGATGTATATGTCTAGCGTGAAAATCAATTTACCGGACCTTTAGGCTTAGTTTGGGAAACAAGTTTAAACTCAAAATTTCCGTGTCAGTTTTTATCTTTTTCTAAAAAAGTTTTTATCTTTTCTGAAAAAGTTTTTTGTCTTTTCTAAAAAGTCAACAAAAATTACTATTAAAATTTAAAATTTTCAACTCAAACTTATTTACCAAACGGACCCTTAGGCAAATAATTAAAAAAAAAAAGATAAAAATAAAAAAGGAAATAAATTAACAGAAAACTTTTTATTTATTATTTAGTACTGATTCAAATTAAGTCTCATTATTATATCTCTGAAGGGTCATATATACTCATGAAAGACGGTCTTAGGCCACCATGAGAATATATATATATATATATATATATATTTGATTTTCAAGTAATTTACCCTAAAAAAAAATTTTACAAGTAGTACATATATAACCTTATAATTAACTAATTACTTTTATAAATGTAGTATTAATTTCTTTCACAAAACATGCATTCAACGTGCAATGGCGTGGTATTGACTTGTCATATCTATCGAATGACATGGAAAAGGTCAAACCATTATTGATATGGTAGGACTTAGGTCCTCGGAAATTGTGAAGCAAGTAATTTTCTTTGAATATACGTTACACGTTCGAAAATGTCTAATCTCTAATTATTTTTATTTGGTAATTAACGTACATTAATGTATTATTTATTAAGCATAGCAATACGATTATGATCTGTCGTTATAGGAAATTATAGTTAATGAAAAAAGGAAAAATTTTATCTCTCTCCTCTCCTTCCTATTCTTCCTCCAATAAAACCCACTCTTAGAAACCTGATCATCCAATGTGCAATAAGTTTTTGTCAAACAACTATTTGAATCCATGTTTATTGCAAATGATCATAAATTTCCTTTTCCTGTTCTAATTTGCCTTCCAAGAGACACCATAGACACTAATTAAGATGGTCCGGTGTCTTCCTCAACCAATAATTGGTATAGTATACGAGAAAGCACATCAAATTAGAATTAGAAACTCTAATTTTTGAATAAGGACCCAAATGATTCTACAATAAATGTCGTTTGACTCGTTAATGAATCAGAAAAATTAGGGTTTAATCAAAAGGAGGGAATACCAGATCTAAACTTGCCATGCATCTTTCTATAGAACTATTCAAAGTCCAAGAACAACACTAAGGGACATGTTTAAAGCCCTAATAGAGAATCGGCCCGTAATGTGAGATTTGTTAAGTTGTATAGTCTAGTTAATGTTCTGATGTAAAGACCATATGCGGACTGATTCTTGATATTCATAGTAAGTTATTGTCATGGTTGAAAAATGATATAATCTCTCTATTAAGATGAATATCTATAAATCTTATGCTTTCGTGTTTATTTATTTTCTTGTATAATTTTTTACGTTCCCAGTTATGTACAATTAGCATGTATAATTCTTAATAGGATCCACAAATAGAATCCACTTTTTATGAGTTGTGGTGTGTTTCAAAAATATTTTTAGAGTTCAAATTAGCCATTTTCCAAAAAGATGATGAAAAATTATCCAAATCAAACATTTCAATAAATAAGCAATAGCCTCCCCTCAAAAGTGGTATATGAATACAACCGAAATATATTGAGTGGAGCCACCACTCAACCAAACTATAATGGGATACGCCTTGATTTCAATTTGTATTTAAATTGGATGTGTATTCGAACAAAATAAAACAAAATTTTTTTTTTTTTTCGTTTTGAAATGACAACAAATGACTCGTTTGTGTTGAAGTAATTACGTCCCTTGTCACGATTTTGTTGTGCGGAACAAATTTTGCCACACAAATACATATTAAGATCCAATACGACTACTTAAATTAAAAAGAGATATATACTGCAAAGAGTAGTATTACCTCTATTATATTTAGGTTTCGACTGCTTTGACTTTCTATTTTTTCCCCCTCAATTCCCTCTGCCGGCCGGAAAATGACACAGGTGGAGAACAAGCATCAGTTAGTTCGTCCGCATCGTTATGGCAGTGAGGATTTTGCGTCGAAGAAAGGTCTCCCCTCGTACAAGCTTCACGACAGCTGACCTAATGATTAAATGAATAATTATTTAATTAAAGTTCGAGAAAAATCTGAACTTGGGGAAAAGTTGAAGTTCCGATTCAGAAATTCAAGAGATAAAACATGTTTGTTTTGAGAGAAATTATTTAGTAGACCGGATATACTATGTTATCATGCTTATATGGTATACCTGCCCAATAGATACTGTACATTTGGAGAGTTTTTTTTTTTGTCATTTTTTAAAACTATATTTCTCTTTTGTTTTAATTAATTGTTGAGTAAATCTCTGTAAATGCTCCCATTTAATTAAATGACTTAAAAAGATTTCTATTAGTTTTTATTTTTGATTGAATTTTACCTTTTTTTTTTTAAGGGGAAATTTCATTCAATTCGGAATGGAATTACAAACATATGTGTTTGATCCCTCACTACAAAGATATAACCCTCAACAAAAGCCAGTATTATCGTTACATTCTGATGACACACAAAGGGAAAAACGAATGTTTGAGCTCGGAAACGGGATAGTACCTTGACATACCACCATCGAGCATGCATAAGGCTCTATTCGACGATTCCTCTACAATCGATGGAAACTTTGGATTGATTGAGAGACTACCAACTGTATCACAGAGGTCACCACTAAATCTATCTAGATTCATATTTAACGGAACTAAAACGCCATACAGATTTAGATCGGCGTATAACAAACCAATTCAGAAAGTGGGGAAACCACCACTGTTATTACAAACCATAACATAAAAGAAAATACCAAAGTATCAAACGTAAAAGGCGAAGACAAAGACGCCATTTAAAATTAAAATCCTACAAAAAAACTAGGAAAATCTCACCACCACAGATACAATCATTGGCAACAACTAGGCCACTACACCTGCCGAGATGAAGCCAAACAAAGCCATTAAGAAGAAACTTGCCACTAAAAGACCAAGCACTTAACAAGCCCTCATTTTCTACACTCTATATCCATCCAAAAACGACTTTGAATAGTCACACTGTAACCCAGATCTTTCTTATGGTGATGAGATCTCCTCCATACGAGCCAGAAATTTAGAGGCCTGCTTGAAGGTGCTGTCGAACTTCGGCCCCAAAAAAGGAGAGGGAAGGCTGCAAAACCCTAGGACAGAGAGAAAAGTTTAGAGAGAGAAAGAGTTATCTTGCTTAGGGAGTATTTTTGAAATTACTAAGATTTTTGTTAGTTAATTGACTTTATATTTTGTTACTTTTAATTAAAAAAATATTTCACAAATTTAAATCTATTAAGGATTGTATTTTTTTTCTTATATATTTGTATTACGGACATATAGATATAAATGAAAAGTTAGAGTGTTGTTGGGCAGGACAAAGGCAAAATATATATATATATATATGTATGTATGTATCGTGAAAAAAGTTAATTGAATTAATTATACTATATATATATATATGTGTGTGTAAATTTTCGTGTTTCTTCTGATTGGATTGGTTTTGAAATACATATTGCCTTTGTCAAACACTACAAGAAATTGAACTTACAGCGACCAGACTTTCCGCGACAAAAAAAAAAATGGTCTCTGAAGAGCAGTTTCGGTGACCAAAATTTTGGTCCCAGAAGGTAAGAATCTTCAGCGACCAAAATTTGGTCTCGGTAGGTCACCTTCAGAGACCAACTAAATTAGGTCTTTGAAAGTGGCCTCAGATACACAAAAGCAAGACCAAAATTCATTTGATGGCCGAAAAGGACTTTCAGGGACCAAAAATTGGTCCCTGTTGGTCACCTTCCGGGACCAAATAAATTTGGTCCCAGAAAAGGCCCTTTTCCTACACAAAAGCAGTACCAAAATTCATTTGGTGGTTGAAAAGGACTTTCGGGGACCAAACTTTTTGGTTCTTGTTGGTCACCTTCTGGGACCAAATAAATTTGGTCCCCGAAAATGCTCTTCTCCTACACAAAAGCGGGACCAAAATTCATTTGGTGGTCGAAAAGGACTTTCAATAACCAAACTTTTGGTCTCTGTTGGTCACCTTCCGGTACCAAATAAATTTAGTCCCCGAAAAAGCCCTACTCCTACATAAAAGCAGGACCAAAATTCATTTGTTGGTCGAAAAGGACTTTCGGGGACCAAACTTTTTGGTCCCTGTTGGTCACTTTCCGGGATCTAATAAATTTGATCCTAGAAAAGGCCCTACTCCTACACAAAAGCAGGACCAAAATTCATTTGGTGACTGAAAAGGACTTTCGGGGACCAAACTTTTTGGTCCCTGTTGGTCACATTCCAGAACCAAATTTATTTAGTCCCAGAAAAGGCCCTTTTCCTACACAAAAGCGGGACCAAAATTCATTTGGTGGCCGAAAATGACTTTCGGGGACTAAACTTTTTGGTCCCTGTTGGTCGCATTCAGGAACCAAATAAATTTGGTCTCAGAAAAGGCCCTTCTCCTACATAAAAGCGGGGCCAAAATTCATTTGACGGCCGAAAGGACTTTCGGGGACCAAACTTTTTGGTCCTTGTTGGTCACTTTCCGGGACTAAATAAATTTGGTCTCAGAAAAAGCCCTACTCCTACACAAAAGCGGGACCAAAATTCATTTAGTGGCCGAAAAGGACTTTCGGGGACCAAACTTTTTGGTTCCTGTTGGTCACCTTCCGAGATCAAATTTATTTAGTCTCAGAAAAGACCATTCTCCTACAAAAAAACGGGACCAAAATTCATTTGGTGGCCGAAAAGGACTTTCGGGGACCAAACTTTTTAGTCCCTGTTGGTCGCCTTCAGGGACCAAATAAATTTGGTCCCAGAAAATGCCCTTCTCTTACACAAAAGCAGGTCCAAAATTCATTTGGTGGCCGAAAAGGACTTTCGGGGACCAAACTTTTTAGTCTTTGTTGGTCACCTTCCGCGACCAAATAAATTTGGTCCCCGAAAATACCCTATTCCTACACAAAAGCGGGACCAAAATTCATTTGGTGGCCGAAAATGACTTTCGGGGACCAGGACCAAACTTTTTGGTCCCTGTTGGTCACCTTCCGGGGACCAAATTTATGACCAAATAAATTTAGTTCCAGAAAAGGCCTTTCTCCTACACAAAAGCGGGACCAAAATTCATTTGGTGGCTGAAAAGGATTTTCAGGGACCAAATTTTTTGGTCCCTGTTTGTCACCTTTCGGGATCAAATTTATTTGGTCCCAGAAAAGGCCCTTCTCCTACACAAAAGCTATTAGTTCCTTTTCTGATCCCCCCAAAAACCCCCTCAAATTTTCAACCAAAATTTGAAACCCGCGCCTATCTCACTTTCTCTCACTCTCGCCGCCCAATATTTCATCAAACTCCCACTATATTTCTCTCACACTCTCACTTTCCTCTCTTTTACTCTCCTTAGATATATACCAAATCTCTTCACTGTCTGCCACTCTCTCACTTCCCCAAATCTGAAGGACCATCCCGTCACCCCCCCTCTTGAATTCCTTCGGCCACGCCTGAAGCAGCCGCCGTCGCCGCCGTCGCGCTTGCTTTCTCTCCGCCCTTTCCTCTGATGCCCTAAATTCCATCACTTTCTCATTTTTCTCTGCTTTAATCGCTCCTCACTTTTCTCTCACTTTCTCACTTTCCCCAAATCTCTCACACTCCTCCTGTCGCCCCCCTCTCAAATTTCTCCGCCCAGGCTTGATGCCGCCGCCGCCGTCGCCGTCGCCGCGCTTGCTGTGAATCCTCTTGATGGGTTTGTTCTTCTGTTTTTCATTTCATTTCGGTCTAGTTAGCCATCCGTTCTAGTAGAAGGAAAACTTGAATTTTTTGATTTGATTACTCGTTACAGTCTGTATACTTGACATTTACTTCTTTGTTGTCTTTTTTACCTCTAGTGTGGAGTGGACGCAAGATACTCCTACTGGGATGTATCAGTATTTTATCAAGGTCAGTCCTCCGGAATAATTCTCTTAAAAGAAAAAATGGTGCCCTTAAGCAGCATAAGCATGAAAAGGATGCAGTACATTATTTTATAGTTGTAAAATCTATTGGCTTTTGGATTTAAGAAATGGTTGTTAATTGCTATTCATATTTTGTTGGTCGTACCTACTGTTTACATAGATGTTAATGGACACACTATACAGTCGAATCAGGTTCAGATCTCTCTCTATTTGTAGATAAATCCAGCTACTGATTTATTGGTATGTATAGAGTGGAATATGACATTTTGCTAATGGATTATGCAGTTCTCTATTACTGAGCATTTTAAGAATTCAGAAGTAGACAACCTTCAGTTTCTTCCTGGGGTCTTTTTCTTTTATGACCTTTCTCCAATCAAGGTGAGTTTTGCTACTTATGCCTAGTGTAAATTGTGTTTTTGTACCCGTTCGTCCTTTTTTTCCCCATGTATTTCCCAATGTTGTGCAATAGGGTTCTTCTCAGTTGGTTGCATGTGTTACTGATTTGCATGTTACAGGTAACTTTCACAGAGGAGCACATTTCATTCTTACACTTTCTCACAAATGTGTGCACTATTGTCGGAGATAATTTCCAAACAGCCTTACACATATCCCCCTTTAGAAGTTTGAATTTCTAAAGCCACTTTCTATAGGAAAGGTCATACATTAGAATAAGAAAAACGGTCTTCATTATTTTTTCAAACCAACTCAGCTAATATATTTTCTCCTTAGACGCGTTGACAAGCAACCCGCACAAAAATGTACAAGTTATTTGAACCAAAAAAAAATCCATCTTTTCCATTTTTGTTTATACTATTTAAAACAAATATTTGTTAATGCCTTTTTTTTCCCCTTAATAGTATGGTTGCACCATTTTATTTTTGGTTTATTAATGACCCAATTTCAGTTGTGTAATATTATTACTAGTACTGTATTTTTTTTTTTTTTTTGGGTTTCCTGTTATAGAAAAATGTGAAAAAAAAAAATCATAAAACAGATTAATGTGGTGGGGTTTGTGTAACATAAAACATTGGAAATTTGGAGACTAAATTATCATTTAATTAAACATCTCCATCATCTTTAAACGATGGGTACTGGGTGACACCCCCAAGCTTTTTGTGGGAACTTGAAAGAATCATATTCTTCATCTAGCCCTACTCACTTTGTTTTCTCAATTTATTCGTGCATTTCTGTTCTCTTTCCATCCTAAGGCAACCTGTAATTGTATAGGTCAATTTTGTTGTAGTTTCAATTATTATAGGATCCTCATTCACACGATTTGTCCCATTTTGCAGACAATAAATAACAAGTTGAATCCTCTTTTAGACGATTTGGCCCATTTTGCAAACAACAATTGACAAGTAACTAATGAGTCAAACTTTTACCTCTATTGGAAATGCAACATGCTGAGTTTGGAACTCTGGAAAAGCTGAATCAAATTGATAACTTATTCATAGTTTCACATGATTGTCGAGTATCAAAAAAGATATATATATATAATAAGATGGGAGAATAAATTTACCATATACAATTGTAGATTTGGAAATTGGCTTGAGGGAGTTAACAATTTGGGGTTGGGACCGTTAATTCTTGCAGTTTCATATCCATCGGAAATATTGAGATTTGAGAGAAAAATGACAGTGAATAGTTGAATATGGGAGATAAGGTCGTGGGTTGGGTAAGCGGTTTTTTCCTTTTTTTTTTTTTTTTTTTAACTTTTCAGAATTTTTTCTTTAACTTTGGGCCGGCCTGCCTTGTGCTTTTTTTTTTTTTTTTTTTACTTAGAATTGGGCGAGCCTTCTTTTCCCACTCAAAAACATTTCTCCCCCCTTTTAATGGTAACAAATTTTGAAAAACGCTATAGTCACATGTTATTAAAGACTATTATTCTTGTAGTGAAAGATGGACAAGAGTTGGATTTATATTAAGAATCGTCTCTTGAAGGAGTATAAGGATGAAGTGAAAAAGTTTATTGGACTAGCACGTAACCACCTAGATAAGGATGGGAAGTGTCGATGTCCTTGTAAGAAATGCATGAATTTTAAGTTCCACCATATAGAATTGGTGGAGCGCCATTTACATATCTACGGTTTTCACACGAGTTACGTGAAGTGGGCACAACATAGTGAAGACCAAGAAAGTACTAGTCACAATACACGGGATGATAGTGTTAGTCATAATGTACGAGATGAAGAATGTGTAGATCAAGAAGAGACTGATGATTTTGACGACGAAGACGAGATGATGAATGCACTAAATGATACATTTCCACATAACAGATCACAAGCAATGGACGATGGGGGAGATGGAAATGAAGGTAATGCTTATGAAGAAGAGTCTTCGGATTTTGCTGATTTGTTTGCCGAAGCTGGGAAGGAGCTTTATTTTGGGTGTACAAAGTTCTCTGCATTAACTTTTATAGTTAAGATGCTACATATAAAAGTGTTGAATAAATAGAGCAACCACTCGTTTGATATGTTATTGAAATTAAGTCGAGAGGCATTCCTAGAAGCAAAAGTTCCTGAAAGTTATTATGAGTCGAAGCGAATGATGCGAAACCTAGGCCTTGGGTATGAAGTCATCCATGTGTGCAAGAATGATTGCGTTTTGTATTATAAAGAAAACAAGGATTTGAAAAGATGTCCCGTGTGTGGTCATGAAAGATATAAAGGTGGTGTTGTCCAAAGAAGAAACATTCCACACAAAAGATGCATTACTTTCCAATCACTCCAAGATTGCAACGATTATTTATGTCGCAACACACTGCATCTGATATGAGGTGGCACAAAGACCAACGAGTTGAGATAGATGATCTCCTGCAACATCCTGCTGATGGAGAGGCATGGAAAGACTTCGACAAACAATTTCCAGACTTTGCAGCTGAACCAAGAAATGTAAGATTGGGTCTTGCCACTGACAGTTTCAATACGTTTGGAGATATGTCGAATACGTATAGTATGTGGCCAGTTTTTCTAGTGCCATATAACTTGCCCTATTGGAGGTGCATGAAGCAAGAGTTTTTGATGATGTCTTTGTTAATACCTGGTCGACGTGCTCTAGGAAAGGACATAGACATTTATTTGAGACCTTTAATTGACGAGCTTATAGATTTATGGGCTTCCGGAGTGAGAACATATG
>CM046385.1:21076721-21091859 GCA_025413485.1 Ficus microcarpa
AAGATCCCGTGCCTTATTCTTACTTCCGTATTCGTAATTACGGTTTTTCACAGTATAATTTCGTACTGTTAATTATACTGCAGTACCGTTTCAAACATATTTTTAGATTTTTCCTGGTCAAACATTGACCGGAATAAAATCATACATACATTCTAATTCTGATAAAATCAAGTTAAGCATTTCATATAAACATACATAACACAAACTTTTGATTTCAAGGGCAGAAATCGTAATTCATACAAAAATGGGTTATTACAATCTACCCCCCTTAAAAATTTTCGTCCTCGAAATTTAAAACAAGTTGGGGTAATTCTTCCTCATGTCATCATCTAGTTCCCACGTTGCTTCTTCAACATTATGATTCCGCCATAATACTTTAACCATAGGAATGGTTTTGTTCCTTAAAACCTTTTCTTCCCGATCCAGAATTCGGACTGGCTTTTCCTCATATGTTAAATTAGCTTGAACTTCAGTTGGCTCTTGACTTAGAACATGGGAAAGGTCAGGTACATACTTCTTCAGTATTGAAACATGGAAAACATCATGTACAGAAGCTAGTTCCGGCAGCAAAGCAAGCTTGTAAGCCACTTTTTCAATCCTCTCAAGGATTTCAAATGGTCCAGTGTATCATGGACTAAGCTTTCCCTTTTTACCAAACCTCATAATTCCCTTCATAGGGGCGATCTTAAGGAAAATAGATTCTCCAACTTGGAATTCTAAGGGTTTTCGATGTTTATCAGCATAGCTTTTCTGTCGACTGAAAGCTACGACGAGTCTCTGTTTAATCATCTTGATATCCTTTGAGGTTTTTCTGATGAAATCCGTAATGTGAAGTTGCTTCTGTCCAACTTCTTGTCAATGTATTGGAGATCGACACTTTCTTCCATATAATGTTTCAAATGGAGCCATACCAATTGAGGCGTGATAACTGTTATTGTAAGAGAATTCGATCAAAGGTAGCTTCTGATCCCAGCTTCCTTTAAAATCCAAAACACATGGCCTCAACATATCCTCCAGGGTCTGAATAGTTCGCTCTGATTGACCATCAGTCTGGGGATGAAAAGCTGTACTAAACTTCAACTTTGATCCCATAGTCGTGTGAACACTCTTCCAGAATCGAGAGGTAAAACGCCCATCCCGAACTGAAATGATCGGTCTTGACACTCCATGAAGTCTAACGATCTGGGACACATAAATTTCAACTAATTTCTCCACTGAAAAGGTGGCCTTAATAGTGATAAAGTGGGCGGACTTGGTTAATCTGTCAACAATTACCTAAATCGTATCATTTCCACTAGCGGTTCTGGGTAAACCAACTACAAAATCCATAGTGGTTTGATCCCATTTCCACTCTGGAAGCTCAATTTTTCTGAAGATCTCCGCCAGGTTGTCGGTGTTCCGCCTTAACTTTCTAACACGTTAGGCATTTTGACACAAAGTCAGCTATTTCATTCTTCATATTTGGCCACCAATAATTTTCACTGAGGTCCTTGTACATCTTAGTAGCTCCTGGATACACCGAATATGGCGTCATATGCGCTTCAGACATGATTTGTTCCTTTAGAAATTCTGAGTTAGGAACGCAAATCCTATCCTTGAAGTAAATTACCCCATTCGAAGAGGTCTTAAATTCCTTATTCTTTCCACCAAAAAGTTGCGCCTTAAATAGAAAGGAATCCTTCTCTTGATGAAGTTTAATAGATTCTAGGAGATTGGACTGAAGAGTCAAAGCAGTCAATTTCCCAGTTAACATCTCCATATTGAAATATGAAATTTCCTTCTGAAGCGGCTTAGACATCTTGTCAAGAGACATCAACATATCAGATGACTTTCTACTTAGTGCATCCGCTACCTTGTTCGCTTTTCCTGGGCGGTAAAGGATTTCGCAGTCGTAATCCTTCACAAGTTCTAGCCATTTACGCTGCCTCATATTGAGCTCCTTTTGAGTCAAGATGTATTTGAGACTTTGATGGTCGGTGTAGATCTCACATCTATTCCCATACAAATAATGTCTCCAAATCTTCAATGCGAAAACCACTGCCGCGAGCTCCAAATCGTGTGTCAGGTAATTCCGCTCGTGATCCTTTAATTGACGTGAGGCATAGGCAACCACATTTCCTTTTTGCATCAGGACCGCTCCCAATCCGGTCTTAGAAGCGTCACTATAAATTGTAAAATTTCCCGCATCCACATCAGGAATTATCAATACTGGTGCACTAGTAAGCTTCCTCTTAAGCTCTTGGAAATTCTCTTCACATTTCTGCATCCACCCGAACTTTTTCCCTTTCCGAGTAAGAGCTGTAAGTGGTGCCACTATCTTGGAAAATTCTTCAACAAAATGTCGATAATATCCAGCCAATCCAAGGAAGCTTTGTATATTCGTAACGTTTTTAGGTATGGGCCATATACTAACCACCTCAACCTTAGCAGGATCAACGAAAATTCCCTATTTTGAAACCACGTGACCCAAGAAATGCACCTTTTCTAGCCAAAATTCACATTTGGTAAACTTGGCGTAGAGTTGATTTCGCCTTAATGTCTCCAAAACTATTCTGAGGTGCTGCTCATGTTCTTGAATGGATTTTGAGTAGATCAGAATATCGTCGATGAAAACGATAACGAACTTGTCTAGGTACTCCTTGAATACCCGGTTCATAAGATCCATAAAAGCAGCTGGTGCATTGGTTAATCCAAACAGCATCACAAGAAACTCATAATGCCCATATCGTGTATGAAAAGCCGTTTTAGAAACATCTGTCTCCTTAATTTTGAGTTGATGGTATCCTGATCTCAAATCCACCTTCGAGAATACTATTGCTCCCCTGAGTTGATCAAAAAGATCGTTAATCCTGGGAAGGGGATATTTATTCTTAATCGTAATCTTATTCAACTCCTGATAATCGATGCACATCCGCAGCGATCCATCTTTCTTCTTAACAAATAAAACCGATGTTCCCCACGGAGAATGGCTTTGCGAATAAATCCCTTGTCTAACAGTTCTTGCAGCTGCACTTGGAGCTCTCTAAGCTCGGCTGGAGCCATACGATAAGGCGCTTTGGATATCAGTGCAGCTCCTGGCAATAACTCTATTTCAAATGAAATTTCCCGCTCTGGAGGAAGTCCTGGTAAGTCCTTTGGAAAGACATCCACATATTCTCTAATAATGGGAACATCTTTCGGCTTTAACTCCACCTCTCGCTCCTTGTCCACCATATTGGCTAAGTATCCCTGACATCCACTAGCCATCATTTTCCATGCTTTCATTACTGAGACTAGCCTGGTTGTCGAGTGTCAAGACTGACCGTGGAAGTGGAAACCTTCCTTATCATGAAGACTAAACATCACACAACGCTTTCGACAATCAATTTTGGCGTTGTACTTACTTAGGAAGTCCATTCCTAGAATGACGTCGAAATCCTGGAGCTTAATGGCGATGAGGTCTACATATAGCTCTCTGCCACAGATGATTACTGGAACATTTTGTATCCAAAAATCGGATAACAAAATTTCTCCTGACGGAAGAGAGGTTCTAAAGGGTTGCTTTAACTTATCCACACCTCTGCCTAATTTCTGGGCAAACTCCATCGATACAAAAGAATGGGTAGCGCCAGAATCAAATAAGACAATTGCATCATGTGAGGCGATAGAAAGCTGACCTGTTACGACATGGGAAGTTCCAGCTTCAGCGTCTCCCTTTGTATAAGCATAAATCTGGCCCTGAGGTTCAGGAGCCTCATATCGTCCTGACGTAATCGAAGGGCCTTCGATCTTGGCTTGAACCGCGTGCAACTGACTACTTGCATTTCTGTTTGGGTACTGGGGGTTCTGATTCTAACTGTTCATGGTACAATTCTTAGCATAATGACCCTCCTTGCCGCAAATGTAGCAGGCATTCGTTCCCAACCTGCACACTCCTAGGTGCTTCTTTCCACATTGCGTGCACACCGGATAGTCATTATTGTTACCTTCGTTCCCCCTATTGTTCCTCTTCTGAGGGTAATTCCTCTGCTGGCCCTGGTCGCTAGCATTCCCTCTTCTTTTGTTCTTCCCAGACGATTTGGAACCTTGGGCAACATTGCTGGTCTGGTCCTTCTAGTATATTTCTTGATTTTGTCTTGGCTGCAACTGTTTCACTATAGCTTTTTCCTCTTTCTTAGCCTTGAAAATCTGGGCCCTTGCCTCCTTATCCTGGTTAATCCAGTATTCGGCTCTTATCGCTCGACTGACGCAATCTGAAACCAGGGTTGGAGGATTACTGCCAGCACTGACTTGCTTGGCAATATCCGTACGAAACATCTTCATCATTCGCCTTACTTTTTCAGTTTCGCTTGGTACGAGCTCCGGACATAGGCGAGCTAGCTGTTCAAATTTCTTAACAACTTCCATCACCGTCATCAATCCTTATTTCATATTGTTGAATTCATCTTGTTGAACCGCAAGGATCTCCTGGTTGTAATACATCGTTTTGAACTCAGCTACAAAATCTTGCCAACTCATAATTGCAACATTTCGGCGCATCTGAACCGTCCTCCACCAGTGTCTGGCATCTTTCTTAAGGGCAAAAGAAACACAAAGAACTTTTTCGTGCTCCGTAAGTCCCATAAAGTCCAAGATTACTTAGATGTCGATTAGCCAGTTGTCGGCTTCTATCGGGTCCGCCAGTCCCTCAAACTCGGAGACTATGGTCCATTACTGTTGGAGATTCCAGGAGACGATGCTTCCTTATATTCCCCAGGATATACCAGAGCCCGAGTTACAGGCGTTGCTACTCCTACGGAATGGAGTACCGACACACATCAGACAGTCCGTTCCATCACCCCGCCGTGAGATGACCGTTGGTAGCTTCACTGATGACATACTAGCAGCAGAGACGATAGCCCAGACCGTACCTGCCGCTGATCATGCAGATGAGGCCCAGGATCCCGTTGCTGATGACGCTGGAGATGAGGATCCGCAGTATGAGGTAGGGCCCGAGGATCCGCAGTATGAGGTGGGACCCGAGGAGCCAGTACCGGAGATGCCTGCCCAAGGGGCAGAGGACCCGATGGACGCGGAGGACGCCTCAGATGATGATGTCATACCGATAGATCCACCGGAGCAGGAAGACCCTCCAGTTGTCGACATCTCTAGCGACGATGAGGATGATATGGATGACGAGGATGATCCTGAGGAGTTTCCCCTTGATGATCCCGATGAGATAGCGGATGATGACGCACCTGCACCCGTAGTAGTACTTTCTGATTCAGATACGTCCGCGAGTACCCTGGACGACACTGATTAGACTAGGGCCAATTTTGCATATTTTCTTTTGTTAGGACTATTATAGTATATGTTATTCGGATATTAGGTTGTATATATATGTAGGATGAGAAAGTGTTAGACACTTCCATCCGAAGTTCTGTCCGTAAATATGTAAATATGAACAGTACGATGTATTTTGAAGTATGTAAAGTATGTATTTTGATATGATGATGTACTTTTGTTTATTGTACAAAAAGAGACCGTGTGATCACGGGATATATGGAAAGTTATGTTATGATGTTACATGTTATGTTAAGTATGATGAAGTTGTTATGTTATTATATTATGGCATGATATGTATGCTGATGTGATGGTATGAATGAAATGCATGATAAGTTTATTAGCTTATGATAATATCTGTTTCCTATAGTAGGAATATAAGCATGGTACGAACACGGGGAAACGCAGCCGCAGATCCGCCCCAGCCGGATCTAGTGACTTTAATGGCGAATTTGCAACAGCAAATGCTGCATCAACAACAGGAAATGGCTAGAGTCCGAGAACAGTTAGAACGGATGAATCCGGCACCACCAGCTCAAGAAGCTCCACAGCCAGTTCCCCCAGTGGTACCTCAGGTACCCAATGTTCAACCAGAAGTCCCTCCGTATGTTCCAATGGCACCAGCTGCCATGCAAGCGAATCCGCCAGTGATACGTGAAGACCTGTTGTATGAACGTTTCAGAAGGATGAAGGCGCCCGAGTTTGAGGGGCCTACAGATCCAATGGCCGCGGATAATTGGCTTATAGATATCCAGGTCATCTTGGATTTCATGAGGCTTACCGAACAGGAAAAGGTACTGTGCGCTTCCTTCGCTCTCAAGAAGGACGCTAGGCATTGGTGGATGACTGTACAAATGCGGAGAGATGTTACAGCTATGTCCTGGCGAGACTTTGAGTATGAATTCCGCTCAATGTATTACAACAGAGAAGTCCTTGCTGTACAACAGGACGAGTTTACGAACTTTCGACAGGGATCTATGATAGTTGTGGACGCAATCAGAAGATTTGAGCAACTGGCTCGCTTATGTCCAAAACTGGTACCTAATGAAGAGGAGAAGGTTCGGCTGATGATGAGGATGTTCCGAACAGACATTGCAAAGCAAGTCAGTGCCGGCAGTAGTCCACCTGAAACAGTGTCAGACTGCGTTAACAGAGCCGTCAGAGCAGAGTACTGGATTAATCGGGACAAGGAAGCTAGAGCCCAGATTTTTAAGTCCAGGAAGGAAGAAAAGACTGCTGCTAAGTCGACACAACCTCGTCAGAATGCGGAAGCAAATACCAGAGGACAAGCAAGCAACCCCAGTCAAAGTCCCAAGCAGTCAGGGAAGAACAAACGAAAGGGGAATTTTAATAACCAGGGGCAACAGAAAAATTTCCAACAAAAGAAGAGCAACCGGGGAAATGATAACAACAATGTCACTTACCCTACATGCGAGACTTGTGGGAAGAAACACCCAGGAGTCTGTAGGAAAGGATCCAATGCTTGCTACATCTGTGGTAAAGAGGGACATTTTGCAAGGAATTGCCCTCAGAATAACCCGCAACCGCAATACCAGAACCCGCAGCCACAGTATCAGAATCGCAACTCCAACCAACGGCAAGTACACGCAGTACAAGCTAGGCTTGAGGGACCTACGACAGTACTAGGCAGACTGGAAGCACCAGAACCCCAAGCCAGGATCTATGCTTACACGAAGGGAGATGCAGAAGCCGGAACATCACATGTGGTGACAGGTCAGATTTCTATCGCCACTTATGATGTGATTGCACTATTCGATTCTGGCGCTACGCATTCGTTCATATCCTTGGAATTTGCTCACAAGTTAGGAGACAGTGTTAATAGGATAGGACAACCCTTCAGTGCTTCTTTACCATCTGGCGAAATTTTGTGGTCCAATTTCTGGATCCAAAATGTTCCTGTTATCATCAATGGCAGAGAATTAGCTGCAGATCTCATCGCAATCAAACTTCATGATTTCGATGTGATCTTGGGGATGGATTTCTTAGGCAGACACGACGCTAGGATTGACTGCCGAAGACGCCGGATAACGTTCAACCTAGGCGAGAAGGAGGAGTTTAATTTCCATGGCCAACCTCGGAATTCCACCACTAAGCTTGTATCGGCTGTAAGAGCCTGGAAGATGTTAGCTAATGGATGTCAAGGGTATTTAGCTAACATGGTGGATAAGAAGCAAGAAAAGGAGTTGATGCCAGAAGACGTTCCCATCATCAGGGAATATGTGGACGTGTTTCCAGAGGAATTACCAGGACTGCCGCCAGAACGGGAGATCTCGTTCGAAATCGAGTTACTACCAGGAGTTGCACCGGTATCGAAGGCACCGTATAGAATGGCACCTGCAGAACTCAGGGAGCTTCAAGTACAGCTACAAGAGCTTTTGGATAAGGGATTTATCAAGCAGAGCCACTCTCCGTGGGGAGCACCTGTCTTGTTCGTAAAGAAAAAGGATGGATCGCTACGTATGTGCATCGATTACCGTGAGTTGAACAAGATCACAATTAAGAACAAATATCCTCTCCCAAGGATAGATGATCTGTTCGACCAACTTAGGGGAGCGATAGTGTTTTCGAAGATTGATTTGCGATCAGGCTATCACCAACTTCGGATCAAGGAGTCAGATGTGTCCAAGACAGCTTTCAGAACGCGTTATGGGCACTACGAATTCTTGGTCATGCCCTTTGGATTAACCAATGCCCCAGCTGCCTTCATGGATTTAATGAACCGAGTGTTTAAGGACTTCCTGGACAAATTCGTGATCGTCTTCATTGATGATATTTTGATATACTCGAGGTCCCAGGAGGAGCATGAGCATCACTTGAGGCTGGTACTGGAAATGTTGAGACAACACCAGCTATATGCTAAATTCACAAAATGTGAATTTTGGCTGGAAAAAGTTCACTTTTTGGGCCATGTGGTGACAAAAGAAGGAATTTCCGTAGACCCAACGAAAGTGGAAGCAGTTAGCTCGTGGTCAGCACCCAGGAACGTCACAGAGATTAGAAGTTTTCTTAGGTTAGCAGGGTATTATAGGAGATTCGTCGAAGGATTTTCGAAGATAGCAGCACCTCTTACAGCTCTCACTCGAAAGGAGAAGAAGTACGAGTGGACTCAGAAATGTGAAGAAAATTTCCAAGAGCTTAAGAGGAGATTGACAAGTGCACCGTGCTGATAATTCCTGATGTAGAAGCAGGAAACTTTGTGATTTACAGTGACGCTTCTAAAAATGGATTAGGAGCTGTCTTGATGCAGAATGGGAAGGTAGTTACTTACGCGTCGCGACAATTGAAGAATCATGAAAGGAACTACCCTACTCATGATATGGAGTTAGCAGCAGTGGTCTTCGCACTCAAGATATGGAGGCACTATCTGTATGGGAATAAATGCGAAATCTACACCGACCATCAGAGCCTCAAGTATATTTTTACTCAGAAGGAGTTGAATATGAGGCAAAGACAGTGGTTAGAACTCGTAAAGGATTATGATTGTGAAATCCTTTACCACCCTGGAAAGGCTAACAGGGTAGCAGACGCATTAAGTAGGAAGTCAGTAGGCACGCTGATGTCCATTGAAGCGCTTCCTAAGCCTCTTCAGAAGGAGATCGCTGATTTCAATATAGAAGTAATAACAGGAAGGTTATCTTCGCTTACCCTTAAGTCTGATCTGCTGGACTTCATTAAGGCTCATCAAGGAAATGACTCTTCATTGCTGAAGGCTCGCTTATTTAGTGAGAAAGGCACCGAATTCAAGACTTCCGATGATGGTATACTCCACTTTAAAGGGAGGATTTGTGTTCCAAATGCGAAGGGTTTGAAGGAACAAATAATGACAGAGGCACACCAAACGCCATACTCCGTACATCCAGGAGCTACCAAGATGTACAAGGATCTCAGGGAGACCTACTGGTGGCCGAACATGAAGAATCAGGTGGCAGAATTTGTGTCAAAATGCCTAACTTGTCAAAAAGTTAAGGCTGAATACCGTCATCCGGGAGGAGAATTACAGAAGATAGAACTTCCGGAGTGGAAATGGGAGCAGATTACGATGGATTTTGTAGTCGGACTGCCCAGAACTACGAGTGGAAACGACACGATTTGGGTCGTAGTAGATCGTTTAACCAAGTCAGCCCACTTCGTTGCGATTAAAGCTACCCACTCAGTGGAAAAATTGGCACAAATTTACGTAGCTCAAATCGTCAAATTGCATGGAGTTCCAAGATCAATCATTTCGGACCGCGATGGGCGTTTCACTTCACGATTTTGGATGAGCGTTCACGCAGCCATGGGATCGAGATTGAAGTTTAGTACAGCATTTCACCCCCAAACGGATGGTCAGTCAGAAAGAACTATCCAGACCTTGGAGGATATGTTGAGATCGTGCGTCCTAGATTTCAAGGGAAATTGGGATGAAAAGCTATCACTGATCGAATTTTCCTACAACAACAGCTATCATGCCTCAATTGGAATGGCTCCATTTGAAGCGTTGTATGGACGAAAGTGTAGATCGCCTGTTCACTGGCAAGAAGTCGGGCAAAAACAGTTGCAAACTACGGACTTCATCGAAAAGACCTCCGAGGATATTAAGAAGATCAAACAGAGACTCGACGTAGTCTTTAGCCGACAGAAAAGCTATGCGGACAAGCGTCGACGACCATTAGAATTTCAAGTTGGTGATGCTGTTTTCATCAAAATTGCTCCTATGAAGGGAGTAATGCGGTTTGGCAAGAAAGGAAAACTCAGTCCACGGTATACGGGACCGTTTGAGATCCTCAAGAGGATTGGAAAAGTTGCGTATAAGCTCGCCTTGCCGCCAGAATTAGCTTCCATGCACGATGTTTCCATGTTTCGATGCTCAAAAAGTATGTTCCAGATCCTTCCCACGTGCTCAGCCAAGAACCAGTGGAGGTTCAGACGGATTTAACCTACGAAGAAAAGCCCGTACGCATTCTCGATAGAGAAAATAAGGTCTTAAGGAATAGAATTATTCCTATGGTTAAGGTTTTGTGGCGAAACCATAGCGTTGAAGAAGCAACATGGGAACTAGAAGACGCGATGAAAAGGCTATCCCGAGTTGTTTTAATTTTCGAGGACGAAAATTTTTAAGGAGGGTAGATTGTGATGTCTAGTTTTTCATGTAACTAGCTTTTGTAAAAAAAATTGAATGTAATAGTACATGCAATTTCATGAAAAAGCTTAGTTCAGAGCTCTAATGTGTGTTATGAGTTTTTATAGCTTAATAAAACTCAAAAATGACTGTTCGAAGAAGCAAATAGCCTTTTTGAACAAAAAGAAGCGAAATCTACTCGATTTTGCAAAAGTCAAAATTTTGACCAAAAAAGTCAACCGTTGACCGAAAAGTCAAAGTTTGACCAAAATGGTCAAAATTGTGACGGAGGAATTTTAAGATCTGCGTTTTATGAAAAATACTGCAGAAACTAATTTTTATGACTGTTAAAAACTAAAACCACCTTAGAAAAATCAAGCACGCCACATTAGGTCACGAGGCAGAAAGGATTTGAGAAAATATCTTCGATCCGATTTTTTTGACTGTAAATATGAAAAATCCAAACTATAAAATAATAATTACAGTATTGGAATTTAAATTTTTACAATCAAAGTTTCAAAGTTTTTCATCAAACAAAGCCCTAAATTTAAGATATCTTAAAAGAAAAATATTATTTTATTCCCATGAGAGGTGTGTTGGACCAATAGCAAGATGACATGTGGACTATGCCAACTCACTATGAGTTGTCTTGCACCCTCCATTAACTCCGGACACCTAGCATGCCTAAAGTCCAAATTTTGAAAATTTTGGGGTCAAAATGAGATTTTTGAAAGCTTACTCTTGGCCTATAAATAGAAGTGTTCTCTATTCATTTTAATCAAAAATGCAGCCAACTTCTTGCTCATTTTCAGCTCAAAAAGCCGAGAGAGAAAAGGGGAGAGTGATCAGAAAATTTTTCAAGTTCAATCCATCTAGCTTGCTTCGGGTAGCCTAGGAACCGAGTGGAAGAAAGAAAAAAAATTTTCTAGCAGCTCTAGCAGCCCCTTGCCGAGGGATTGGTGCAGGGGAAACCCAAGGGAAAAACCAAATTTTGAGGTAAAATTAGGGTTAGAGATTCGGGTTTGTCTAGCAAGTCAAGGAGTGAGTTTTGATCAAGTTAGGAGCTTGGATTTAACCTCAAACAGCCTCGGGTTTGTGATCAGAAAAGAGGGAAAAAATTCAGATTTGGGGCTAACCTTTCTTGAGTAGCCGAGCAAGGAGAGGAGACCACAAGGGAACCAAAAATTTGATTTTTGGTGCACATAGGGTGAGCAGCCGAACCCTTGGATCAAAGTGGTGCAACCAGATTTTTTTCGGGTATCCCAAACCCTAAGCCGAAATCCACTTCTTTGAGGTAAAAATTTTAAAAGCTTTTTACCAAGTTTAAATGAGTTTTAAGCTTAAGATTTATGTGTATTTTATGCAAAAATTTTTGTAAGAGCATAAGCTCCTATGTATGTTTATTTGCTGCCTTAGATGTGCATGTGTGCTTAGTGCTTGATTAGGTAGATTCTAGGTGTGGTTTGGTTTAATTTTATGCTCATAAATTATGCTATGTGATTTGCTAGAATGGCATGTTAGGGTTTTGAATTAGGTAATATGTCCCCAAATTAGGTCAATTAGAATTATGCATGTATGTGATGATTTTTATGAGCCAAATGCATGAAATGTGTGATGTATGCTAAGCTAGAGATTATGCAACCCTAGGATAGTGAGTTCGGATTTTTGGGTTGCAAGATCACATGGGCTGTATGGTTAGGTTAAGGGACGTTAGATGCGCTGCATGCATGTTGACTATCTCCCGATGTGGTCGGTCGAGCTAGAACCCGCGACTTAGGACGTAAAAATAAATGTAAGAACCAAAACTAGCTCTCGGGTTCCAGGGAGCAGTTTCGGTAAAACGTGGATTACAGGCCTTTAGAGGCCGAATGGGCAAAAACTTAAAACACGAAAGTTGTAGACTAGGGTGTTTCCTAGCGGCCAACGCGGCCAGTTTTCCAAAATAAGGCTCCAACAGCCTTCTTTTTCAAGAAAACCCGTAGATGGTCTGTGAGACTCGGATTTCTAAGTTAACCTCATTTTCGATTAAAAACTGGTACCAATCGGTACAGAATCAGAAATTTTACAAAACACGAAAGTTTTAGAACTCTTCGAGGGCTAGAACTTTCGTGAAGGAAACTTTTTCAAATTCAAAAGGGATTTTTAAGTATAAACTGAAATGTCAAAACTGCGCAGGAATCAAAGAATTTCTGTGCAAGATTTTATAGAACCATACTAGGAAAAACGTTTTTCGAACTAAACACGTTACTTCAAGTATGGAAACTGTCCCAAAAGCAGTTTCCGACCCTTAAATATTTTATGAA
Source organism: Ficus microcarpa (assembly GCA_025413485.1). Taxonomy (NCBI): domain Eukaryota; kingdom Viridiplantae; phylum Streptophyta; class Magnoliopsida; order Rosales; family Moraceae; genus Ficus; species Ficus microcarpa. Next base: position 21,089,445 of record CM046385.1, read on the forward strand.
ATTATAGACCAAGATTTACGAATTTTTACGAAGAAGTTAAAAGATTAAGTTTTAAAAGCTAAGTCTTTTATGAAAAAGGATTTTAAGTTAGAGTTTTTAAAGAAAAGGATTCTAAGTTAAGTTTCAAAGAAACGTTAAGACGGAAGATAACCGGGAATTATACCCGAGTTATCGGGACTTAGTCCCAAAACCCTAATGAGGACCGAATAGGGATTCACGTTAGTAATCAAAAGGGTTAACCTTGGTTAACCTATAAGTTAGTGATTAAGCCCAAGGGTTGTGTTGATCTAACCCGACATGTTTATATATGGGCTAAGTGTATAAAAAGGATATCCAACGTAACTTTTAGGTCATGATTTATGATCAATAAGACTACTAAGGTAGTCACCCTCTATGTATGCATGGTTTATTTTAGGGGGACATATCACCGAAAACCCACATGAATGTTGGTTAGTTACCAACATATTATAAGTTAGATTAGAAATCTCATGTACGTCTTCGATCGAGCAGGAGGAATTCTGCAGTTGAAGCTTGAAGAGGAGTAGCAAGCGACAGACGATAGACGGTAAGTACAACACCGTCTACAGCATAAGCTACTAGTATATATTACTAGATTTCCATGATGTGTTCTGTGCTATGTGTTAGATAACATGTATGCAATATAAATTATGTAAGTAAGAAATAATAGAATTAAAAAGGTGACAACAGAATGTATGTTCACTAATATAAGAATAAGTAAGTCATTAAGCGCTGTGTCGTACCACCCGCGCCAGGTCGGGTTGGACTGTGGATTGAGTTGGATATGGTTTGGCCGCCCCAACCAATCCATAGTCGCGCGCCGGATACGAACACACGAGGTAAGGGCCCATAATGAATAAGAATAAGAAAGCATAATGTGGTCAATGCATGCTCTGTGTATGTTATGTCTATGTTATATTTTCTTTACGGCTTAAGAGTTGTACTTACTGAGCTTTAGCTCACTGTTTAAGTTTATGCTGTAGGTAAGGAACCAGCTATCTGAAAATGATGCAAGATGGAGTAGCGAGCCAAGGGACTGTGAATGAGTGGATAATGGGTATCGCTACGAGTTTTGTGGTTTTATGTAAATTATGAAATATTTTATATTAACTGGTAATTAATATACTCGTACGCAAAACAGTATTATCTTATGTTTATAGTGTTTTGTCAATGCTATAAAAAAAAAAAAAAAATTTCCGCTGTGTTTTCAATCCTAGTAAGTAAGTTTATATTATGAATGTATGTTACAAGTATGGTAACGGCCTACGCTAGGTGAGTCGTTACATTCATCCATCTGAACCGTTCGTACAATAAATCTTCCCGAACTACTGGTGGGTTTATCTGCATCCCAGCAGGTGCTAACGGGACTTCAGTGTTCCTGGGAATCTCTTGTTGAACCCCTGGTACTTGGGGCGCTACTGGGGGTACAGGATTTTCTCGGGGTGGCACTTCGTTCGCACGAGGTACCTGATTCATATGTGCAATCTGCTCCCGAAGCCGATTTGTCTCCTGTTGTTGTTCTAATAGCTATTGCTACAAATTAGCTACAACATTCGCAAGATTCGGCTCTTGCGGAATTGGCCATTCTCGTACGCGAGGTCGCACCATCTCTTAAACCCTACTCATATGAAAGAAAAAAGTGTCGTTATTCATACACATCCCTTTTTCTTCCAATCATAACTTATCACATTGCATCGTATCATAACACATCTTATCACATCATAAAACATCATATTTAATAGGGATATGTACATATCCTATACACAAAATATATATTAACTTACAAAGACTGTGGCGTGCTGGCAGACAAACTATGAGACCAGAAGGTAGGAACCCGCTCTGATACCAACTCTGTAACGACCCACCTTACGTAGGCCGTTACAGCTTACTTAACTTAACATACACCATTACTTAACTTACTTCATTAGCGGAAATTTGGACTAGAAAAATATCAGACTTTTTTTTTTCAACTTGATTTACATACTTACATACAAACATACTTATATACATATGAATAAATACTGAAACGAGTATTTGAGTCTGAAATTGATTATAAAACAAAACTGCATACATATGATATAACAAAACGCGTAGTGGTTCCCAGCCCGTAATCTCATAGACAGTCCTGCCCCGCTCCACGCCTTTTCAAGCATTGCTAGTAGGGAGCTTACCTACAGCATAGACATAAGTTGTGAGCTTTCGCTCAACAAGTACAACTTTTTATCCCGCAAAAACATTTCATAATAAATGCATGAACCAATTATGCTTCATTATATTTCTTTCATATTTTAACATACTAAGGGCCCCTTAATATAAATGTTCGTATCGGGCGCGCAGCTATGGAGTGGTTAGAGCGGCCAGCCCAATCCAACTCAAACCATAGACCTAACCCGACCT
>CM046385.1:21091959-21106170 GCA_025413485.1 Ficus microcarpa
AAACCCTAAAGTGACCGAATAGGATTCACGTTAGTAATCGAAAGGGTTAACCTTGGTTAACCTATAAGTTGATGATTAAAGCCCAAGGGTTGGTGTTAATCTAACCCGACACGTTTATATAAGGGCTAAGTGTATAAAAAGGATATCCAATGTAATCTTTTTAGGTCATGATTCATGATCAATAAGACTACTAAGGTAGTCACCCGCTATGTATGCATAGTTTTATTTTAAGGGGGACATATCACCGAAAACCCGCATGAATGTTGGTTAATTTCCAACATATTATGAGTTAGATTAGAAATCTCATGTACGTCCTTCGATCGAGCAGGAGGAATTCTGCAGTTGAAGCTTGAAGAGGAGTAGCCAAGCGACAGACGGATAGACAGTAAGTACAACACCGTCTACAGCATAAGCTACTAGTATATATTACTAGATTTCCATGATGTGTTCTGTGCTATGTGTTAGATAACATGTATGCAATATAAATTATGCTAAGGTAAGAAATAATAGAATTAAAAAGGTGACAACAGAATGTATGTTCACTAATGACAAGAATAAGTAAGTTATTAAGCGCTGTGTCGTACCACCCGCGCCAGGTCGGGTTGGACTGTGGATTGAGTTGGATATGGTTTGGCCGCCCCAACCAATCCATAGTCGCGCGCCGGATACGAACACACGAGGTAAGGGCCCATAAGGAATAAGAATAAGAAAGCATAATGTGGTCAATGCATGCTCTGTGTATGTTCTGTCTATGTTATATTTTCTTTACGGCTTAAGAGTTGTACTTACTGAGCTTTAGCTCACTGTTTAAGTTTATGCTGTAGGTAAGGAACCAGCTATCTGAAAATGATGCAAGATGGAGTAGCGAGCCAAGGGACTGTGAATGAGTGGATAATGGGTATCGCTATAAGTTTGGTGGTTTTATGTAAATTATGAGATATTTTATATTAACTAGTAATTAATATACTCGTATGCAAAAACATTATTACTTTATGTTTATAGTGTTTTGTGAATGCTATAAAAAAAAAAAAAAATTTTCCGCTGTGTTTTCAATCATTGTAAGAAAGTTTATATTATGAATGTAAGTTAATAAGTACGGTAACGGCCTACGCTAGGTGGGTCGTTACAGTTTATATCCCTGGAATTTGCTCAGAAGTTAGGAAGCAGTGTTAATATGATAGAACAACCCTTCAATGCTTCTTTACCATCCGGTGAAATTTTGTGGTCCAATTTTTGGATCCAAAATGTTCCCATCATTATCAATGGCAGAGAATTAATTGCAGATCTCATCGCAATCAAACTTCATGATTTCGATGTGATCTTGGGGATGGATTTCCTAGGGAGATACGACGCTAGGATCGACTGCAGAAGGCGTCGCATAACGTTCAGCCTTGACGGGAATGAGGAGTTTAATTTTCAAGGGCAGCCTAGAAATTCTACCACCAAGTTCGTGTCTGCTATACGGGCGTGGAAAATGTTAGCTAATGGATGTCAAGGGTACTTAGCTAACATGGTGGATAAGAAGCAAGAGAGGGACATGATGCCAGAAGATGTCCCCATCATCAGGGAGTATGTGGACGTATTTCCAGAAGAGTTACCAGGATTGCCTCCAGAGCGTGAGATATCGTTCGAAATTAAGCTGTTACCAGGAGCTGCTCCAGTATCGAAGGCACCGTATAGAATGGCCCCTACGGAACTCAGGGAACTTCAGATACAGCTACAAGAGCTATTGGACAAAGGGTTCATCAAGCAGAGTCACTCTCCGTGGGGAGCACCTGTCCTGTTTGTTAAGAAGAATTATGGATCGCTGCGAATGTGCATAGATTATCGAGAGCTGAACAAGATCACCATCAAGAACAAATATCCACTCCCAAGGATAGACGATCTGTTCGACCAACTCAGGGGAGCAACAGTCTTTTCAAAGATTGACTTACGCTCGGACTATCATCAACTGCAGATTAAGGAGTCAGACGTTTCCAAGACAGCCTTCAGGACAAGATATGGGCATTACGAGTTTCTAGTTATGCCCTTTGGACTGACAAATGCCCCAGCTGCTTTTATGGATTTGATGAACCGAATATTCAGGGACTACTTGGACAAGTTCGTAATCGTCTTCATTGATGATATCCTGATATACTCGAGGTCCCAGGAAAAGCATGAACAGCACCTGAGGCTGGTAATGGAAATGCTGAGGCAGCATTAACTATATGCTAAATTCACAAAGTGTGAATTTTGGCTCGAGAAAGTCCACTTTTTGGGACATGTGGTGACGAAGGAAGGAATCTCTGTAGATCCAACTAAAGTGGATGCAGTCAGTTCCTGGCCAGTACCCAGAAATGTTACGGAGATCAGGAGTTTTCTTGGGTTGGCAGTATACTACAGGAGATTCGTAGAAGGATTCTCAAAGATTGCAGCACCTCTTACTGCTCTCACTCGAAAGGAAAAGAAATACGAGTGGACCCAGAAGTGTGAGGAGAACTTCCAAGAGCTTAAGAGGAAATTGACGAGCGCACCTGTGCTGATAATTCCTGATGTTGAAGCAGGAAATTTCGTGATCTATAGTGACGCTTCCAAGAACAGACTAGGAGCTGTTTTAATGCAGAATGGAAGGGTAGTAGCCTATGCATCACGACAACTGAAGAATCACGAGAGGAACTACCCTACCCATGATCTGGAATTAGCAGCAGTGGTCTTCGCACTCAAGATATGGAGGCATTACTTATATGGGAATAAGTGTGAAATCTACACCGACCACCAGAGCCTCAAATATATTTTTACTCAAAAGGAGTTGAATATGAGGCAAAGAAGGTGGTTAGAACTTGTGAAGGATTATGATTACGAAATCCTTTACCACCCTGGGAAGGCAAACAGGGTGGCAGATGCTTTAAGTCGGAAGTCAGTAGGCATGCTGATGTCTATTGGAGCACTTCCTAAGCCGTTACAGAAGGAGATCGTCGACTTCAACATCGAAATGATAGCAGGAAGGTTATCTTCGCTGACTCTTAGGTCAGATCTACTGGACGTCATTAAAGCACACCAGGAGAATGACCCTTCATTGTTGAAAGCCCGACTGTTTAGTGACAAGGGTGCAGAATTCAAGACCTCAGATAATGGCATACTCCATTTTAAAGGGAGAATCTGCGTTCCGGATGCCGAAGACTTGAAGAAACGGATAATGTCGGAGGCACACCAAACACCATACTCAGTACACCCAGGAGCTTCCAAGATGTACAAGGACCTTAGAGAGACCTATTGGTGGCCAAACATGAAGAATCAAGTGGCAGAATACGTGTCAAAATGCCTAACTTGTCAAAAAGTTAAGGCTGAACATCGGCTTCCGGGAGGAGAATTACAAAAGATCGAACTTCCTGAATGGAAGTGGGAGCAAATCACGATGGATTTCGTTGTTGGACTGCCCAGAACCACGAGCGGAAACGATACGATTTGGGTCATAGTGGATCGTTTGACCAAATCGGCTCACTTTATTGCGATTAAAGCTAACCACTCAGTGGAGAAATTAGCAGAAATCTACGTGGCTCAAGTCGTCAGACTGCACGGAATTCCAAAATCAATCATCTCGGATCGTGATAGACGTTTTACTTCACGGTTTTGGATGAGTGTTCATGCTGCTATGGGGTCAAGACTGAAATTTAGTACGGCATTCCACCCTCAAACGGATGGTCAGTCCGAGAGAACTATCCAGACCCTAGAAGATATGTTGAGGTCATGTGTCATAGATTTCAAGGGAAATTGGGATGAAAAGCTGTCATTGGTTGAATTTTCCTACAACAACAGCTATCATGCCTCAATTGGAATGGCTCCATTTGAAGCGTTGTATGGTAGGAAATGTCGATCACCTATTCATTGGCAGGAAGTCGGGCAGAAACAGCTGCAGACCACGGACTTCATAGAAAAGACCTCCGAAGACATTAAAAAGATCAAGCAGAGACTTGACATAGCTTTTAGCCGACAGAAAAGCTATGCAGACAAACGTCGACGACCGCTCGAATTTCAAGTCGGGGATGCTGTCTTTATCAAAATTGCTCCGATGAAAGGAGTAATGCGGTTTGGTAAGAAGGGAAAGCTCAGTCCGAGGTATACGGGACCATTCGAAATCCTTGAGAGGATTGGAAAAGTTGCATACAGGCTCGCTTTACCGCCAGAGTTAGCCTCAATGCACGATGTTTTTCACGTGTCAATGCTGAAGAAATATGTTCCAGATCCTTCTCACGTGCTTAGTCAAGAGCCAGTAGAAGTTCAAACGGATCTAACTTATGAGGAGAAGCCTGTTAGAATCCTCGACAGAGAAAATAAAGTCTTGAGGAACAGAATTATTCCTATGGTTAAAGTTTTGTGGCGAAACCATAGAGTCGAAGAAGCAACATGGGAACCAGAGGATGCGATGAAAAAGAACTATCCCGAGTTGTTTTAATTTTCGAGGACGAAAATTTTTAAGGAGGGTAGATTGTGATATCTGGTTTTCATGTCACTTATTCTTTGTAAAGAATTAAATATGTGCAGTTTATGCGATTTTATGAAAAAGTTCAGTGTAGAACTTTAATGTGTGTATTATGAGTTTTTATAGCTTTATAAGACTCAAAAATGACTGTTCGGATGAGCAAATAGCCTTTTCGGACAAAAAGGAGTGAAATCTGATCGATTTTAGAAAAGTCAAAATTTTGACCAAAAAGTCAACCGTTGACCCGAAAAGTCAAAGTTTGACCAAAATGGTCAAAATTGCGACACATGAATTTTAAGATCTGCATTTCATGAAAATTACTGTAGAAACTCATTTTCTTTGACAGATAATGAAAATGAGAAACCGAAACCACCATAGAAAAATCAGGCGCATTTATTGAGTTCATGGGGCAGAAAGGGTTTGAGAAAACAAGAAAAATATTTTTCTACCCGATTTTCCGGACAGTAAATATAAAAGTCCAAAACTGTAAAATAATATTTACAGTATTGGAATTTAAATTTTTAAACTCAACGTTTCAAGATTTTCAGTCAACCAAGCTTAATTTAAGTTTTACATAAAGAAAGTCATCCTTATCTCTTATGGTGTGGTGGACCAATGAGCTAGTGACACATAACCCTTGACAACTCACAATGAGTTGGCCTCCACCCCCCATTATGGCCGGCCACCTTGCATGCCACAAGGCTAAAGTTTCAAAAATTTTGGGGAGAAAAGTTGAATTTTTGAAAGCTTCCAAGTTGTCTATAAATAGGAGTGTTCTCCCTATTCATTTTAATGAAAAAACTTAGCCAAACTCTTGAGGATTTTCTGCACAAACAGCCGAGAGAGAGAAGAGAAAGTTCAGAAAAATTTCCTTCAAGCCAACCTCACCACTTTGTCTTCGGGTAGCTTAGGAACCGAGGGAGAGAAAGAAAAAATTTTTTGGCAGCCTTTGCAGCCCTCTGGCCGTGGGTTGGTGCAGGGGAAAGGAAAGGAAGAAACCGGATTTTGAAGGGAAAAAGTGAGCTAGAGAGTTCGGGTAGCTTAGCTAGCAAAAAGAGTGAGATTTAAACAAGTTTTGGAGCTTGATTTTGGTGTCAAGCAGCCCACGGGTTGTTGGGAGAAAGAAGAGAAAAAAATTCCAGATTTGGGGCAAGCAGCCCTTGTGTGACCGAACAAGAAGGGGAGAGCATTTGGAGACCAAAAATGTAATTTTTGGTGCACCAAGAGAGAGCAGCCGAACTTAGGAGCCAAGGGGAGCCAAGGAAGGATTTTCGGAACCCTAACCCTAGAAGCCGAAATCCACTTCTTTTGAGGTAAAAATTTTAAAAGTTTTATCAAGCTTTTAATTGAGTTTTTAAGCTTATGATTTATGTGTATTTTGTGCAAAAATATGTAAGAGCATAAGCTCCCAAGCATGTGTTTAATTTGCTGCCCTATGAGCTTGATTTGCCGAGTATGCTAGGCTAGGTTAGCTTTAGGGTCGGTTTTGGTTGGTGCATGCAATTTAAATTGTGTTTTGTGCTTGAATGGCTAGAATGCATGCTAGGGTTTTAATTTAGGCTTATGTCCCCAATTAGGTCAGTTTTCATTTTTGCATGTATGCTTTAAAGTTTTGTGAACCAAGATGCAAATATGTATGTGATGAATGCTTGCTAGAAACCGTGCAACCCTAGGCAATTAGGTTCGGATTTTTGGGTTGCATGATCACGCGGGATGGCTTGGTTAGCCTTTAAGTGACGCTAGATGCGCTGCATGTATGTTGAACTAACTCCCGAAGTGGTCGGTCGAGCTAGAACCCGCGCCATAGGACGTAAAAATAAACCCTAAAAACGAAACTGCTTCTCGGGTTCCCCAGTGAGCAGTCTCGGTAAATGGTCACTGTAGGCCGATAGAGGCCGAATGGGTAAAAACGTAAAACACGAAAGTTGTAGATTAGGGTGTTTCCTAGGGGGTAACGCGGGCAGTTTGCCAAAATAAGGCTCCAACGGCCTTCTTTTTCAAGAAAAACCGTAGGTGGGTCAGTGAGACCCAGTTTTCATGTTAAACCTGGTTTCAATTTAAAACTGGTACTAATCGGTAAGGAATCAGAAAATTTGCAAAACACGAAAGTTTTAGAACTCCTCGAAGGTTAGAACTTTCATGAAGGAAACTTTTTCTAACTTAAAACGGATTTTTAAGTATAACCTGAAAAACGAAAACTGTGCAGAAATCAATAAATTTCTGTACATGATTTTGTATAACCAAACTAGGAAAAATTATTTTCGGACTCAACACACCATTTCAAGTATGGAAACGGTCCCAAAAGCAGTTTCCGACCCTTAAACGTTTTATAAAAATATAAGCCAAGATACACGAATTTTTAAGAAGCAAGTTATGAGACTTAAGTTTAAAAGCTAAGTCTTTTTATGAAAAGGAATTTTTAAGTTAAAGTTTTCAAAGAAAATGAATTTTAAGCTAAGTTTTTCAAGAAAAATGTAGAACGGAAGGTAGCCGGGACTTAGTACCCGAGTTACCGGGCTTAGCCCCAAGGCCCAAAGTTGACCCGAAGAGGGTTGACTCTAGCTATCAAAAAGGTTGACCTTGGTTAACCTAAAAGTAAATACAAGCCCAAGGGTAGGTGCTCGACCTAACCCGATACGTTTATACGTGGGCTAATGTATACAACTAGATTTTCAACGTAACCCTTTGGGTTATAAATGGCTTCACGTTTAGGGGGACATATAGCCGAAAACCCGCATGAATGTTGGTTAGTTACCAACATATTATGAAGATGGACTGGAAGTCTTGTGTACGTCTTTTAATCAAGCAGGAGGAGCCCTGCAAGCGGAATCTTGAGGAGGAGCCGCCAGGCAACGGACATAAAGACGATAAGTACAACACCATCTACAGCACAAGCTAATAGTGTTATATTATTAGAGTCGATGAAGTGCTCGGTGCTATATGCTAAGTAACATGTATGCAATATGAAATATGTTAAGTATATGGTTATATGCTAAGATAAGATAAGCAAGAAATCAAGTTAGGAAAATGACATCAGAAATGTATGTTCACGCATAAACAAGTTTAAGTAAGAAAACAAGCACCGTGTCGTACCACCCGCGCCAGGTCGGGTTGGACTGTGGATTGAACTGGAATTGGTTTGGCCGCCCCAGACAATCCATAGTCGCGCGCCGGATATGAACACGCAGACTAAGGGCCCATAAGAAGTAAGAACAAGGAAAATAAGAAAGCATAATATGGTCTATGCATGCTGTATATTATATGTTATGCTATATGATATGCTAAGTGTTATGTCATTATGATTTAAATGTTATATGATATAAGCTATAATGTTGTTTAATTACGGCTTAGGAGTTGTACTTACTGGGCTTTAGCTCACTGTTTTAAGTTTGTGCTGTAGGTAAGTCACCTGCTAGCTGATACTGATGCAAGATGGAGTAGCGAGGTCAAGCACTGTGAATCGTGGATTATGGGAATCGCTACGCGTTTTGCGGTATATAATTATAAGAGACATGAAATATTTTATGACAAGTAATAGTTAAATGTTTATGCACGGAAACAATATTTTAAGTTTACGTACATAGTTTATGTGTACTATAAAAAAAAAAAAAATTTCCACTGTGTTTTACAAGCTAAGTAAGTAAGTTATATTTTACGAATGTATGTTAATAAGTACGGTAGCGGCCTACGCTAGGTGGGTCGTTACAGAACGGGTTAAAAGTTAAAACACGAAAGTTGTTCGGAACAACTTTTAATAGAGAGCAACGCGGACAGAATCTTAAAATAAGGCTCCAAAGGCCTGCATTTTTATGAAAACCCGTGGCTAACTCCTGGAGCCAGTTTCACTCCGTTTTTTAGGATCACCCACATTCAAACGAAAACTGGTACTGATCTAGCCAGAACTGGGTTTTGTGCAAAACACGAAAGTTTTAGCATTTTTCGATAGCTACAACTTTTATGAAGACAAGTTTTTCAGAAAATGAATGGATTTTTGATCTGGGTTGGTTTTACGAAGAGTGCTCAGGGAATCCGAGAATTTCCAGCACTTTGGTTTACAAAAACGTTTTCTAGAAAATGCAAAGTGTCTCTAAAATGTTATTTTGACTACGAGAACCGTTCCAATGGCGATTTTCAGTCCGTAATGATTTTATGAAGTCTCGTTTTAAGAAAATGAATTTTTAGAGTTTTTGGGATTATTCACCCAAAGCTCTCAAGTTAAAGAGAAAAATGAAATTTTCCAAGTAAAAAGGGAAAATAAGATTTTTGTCAAGAGAAGTGGAATTTTTAAGAGTTTAGAATTGAAATTCCACATTTTTCCAAGAAGTAAAGAAAAGAATGATTTTAGCCAAGTATTTTCAAGAATTATGAAGTAAGAGTTTTTACAAGCAAACAAATGGATTTTTGGAAGATAACTATATAATGTTTTCCAAAAATAAAGAAATGGAGTTTTAAGGTAAAAATGGGTAATCAAGCCGATTACGAACGGTAACCGGAATTATGTCCGAGTTATTGGGCTCAGCCCATAGCTCAACGTTTAACCCAAAGGGGGTTGACCTTAGTTGACCATATGTTGACTTGGGTTGACCAAGAGTTGACTTTAGGGTTACCCAATATAACCCTAAAGGATACCAAGATTAATGAAATGGGCTAAGACCTAGGGTTATTGAAGAGATAATAACCCAATGGATTGTGAACCAAGAAAAGTAAAGCATAAGCCCAAGATGAAGAGAGTAACCAATCAGGCTTACAAGAGATATTAGAGGGGACATACAACACACACATCTAGGATTGCTCATAGATGTTGGTTAGGATACCAACATCATATGTCACGATTTATGGTAAGATAAGTTAACCTTATCTTACACCTCCTTTGATTGAAACAGGAATATGAACCTGTTGAGATATCGCAAGGAATGTACGTCAAGAGCGTAGGACCTAAGGTAAGTACAAACCTCACCTGTGGTATGGAAAAATAATATGTATGTTCAAGATATGTTAAAATGCTTTAAAGATGTCATGTTTTGAAGATGTTTTCAAGATGCCATGTGTTAAAGATGTCATGTTTTAAAGATGCCATGCTATGTTTTATGAACGAAATGTTAAGTATGTATGATATAGTGACATCATAAAGTATGCTCACTAATGATAAGCCACTTTGTAAAAATACACAAGTAAAGTGTCGTACCAACCTCCGCCAAGGTGGAGGATTTTTATGTTAAAGTTATGGATTCGCCCTCTCGTCGAGACGGGAGGGTGTAATCACTTATGTTTTCCTGGAGCAGTTAGGGACTTGCAACCCCATCTAACTGTATCTAGCGGCGCGCTATATGTTAAGGGTACGTACACTATGGGGCCCATAAGAAAGATAAGGAAGTTAAAAGAAATGCATAAATGGAACATAAATCGTTCATGCATATGTTTTACGATGAAGTATGTTTCAAGATGTTTAAATGAAAATGTTTTGTGAGATTTAAGTTTGTACTTGCTGAGCGTCAGCTCATCAGATATATTCCATACTGCAGGTTGAGATAAAAAGCTTGTAGCTTTACTTGGTGGGCTTGGAGATGATGCAGCGAGTGAAGGACGGTGTGGGATACCACTACGCAATAATTTCCGCAATATGTTTAAAGTTATGAAGTTTTCATGTATGTTAAAAGTCAAGTTATGTTATGTATGTATGAAATGTTTCAAGGTATAATGCACAATTTTAGTGCATGGATTTCAAGTTGAGATTTTAAAATGAAATCCAAATTATGAAGTTCAAAGAAAGTTTCAAAACGATGTTCAAAAGAAGTTTCAATAAAAAAAAAGTAAGTAGAAAAAAAAAATTTTATTCCGCATTTTTAAAGTAAAGTTAAGTATGAAGTATGAATGTGACGGTTCCGGCGCCCTGCATCCGCGCGGTCGGCCCCGCGTGGGTGTCAGGTGGGTGGTTCGGGGCGTCACAGAGTTTTTGGTATCAGAGCGGTATCCTGCCAGCCTACTTCACTTCGCTTCACATCGTCTCCGCAACAGCCCAAGTAAGTTGAAAATTTTTTTTAAGTGATAACCATAGTGTTTTCATTTTATGGGAAATCACATACGATATACATATGTATTTCCTTGACCCTAGAAACTACCATAATGGGTATGTAAGAGGGTAAGCTTATGATGATGATGATGATGATGCTGATGATGTAAAGGACTAGAAGTTAGAAATAGAAATTGGTTCGTCGTGTATACGAACGAACCAAAGTTTGCAAGAGTCTAATCTTGCAATTATAGAAGCTAAGTTATGATTGAAAAAAAAAAGTGGATAATGCCTTAATTTGGGAATAGCAATTAGGCATATGCCAACATGAGTTAGATGCTACCAGTGAGAATTGGTATGTCATAAGAATGATGATGATATCAATAAGGTTGAGATTGACAACAACCTTCTAAGTAATGAAGATTATGTGATAATGGGAAGTTTTAGATATTCCCTAGAGCTAAGATTATGCCTGTATGCTTTAAAGGAAATGCTCAAGGCAAAAGAGAAGTTCTGCTGGCTAAATAAATGTAAAGAGCTAGTTGAATCAAGTATGTCTTCGATTGCATCACTCGGACAGAAAAATGTTTTCAAGAATATTATTTATTATTATTTTCCATGAATAATAATATGGAAGATATTTAAAGAAGTTATTTTTACGTATGGTGCTTGGTCTTATGCGAAATTAGAACCCAATCATGTTATGTAATGTAAAAGACGAAATCCTTGAGGAGTAAATTTTTCCCAAGAGAGGAGTCTTTGGCCAAATCCGTGAGGAAGAAATTCCAAAAGAGGGGTCACCACGAAAGAAATGGGTTCTAATAGCATGAGATTAACACTGTACTAAGAGGGTCCTCAGTTTCAAGTAAATTGAAAGAAAAATATTTTCAATATTCGCTGAACCCTAAAGTAAAGTTAAAGAAAAATATCGTAAATATAAAAATACGATATATTTTTCATGTATGGAAAGGCTATATAATATAATATGCTTTTCAAAAATTGCAAGTTATATGATAAATTTGCTAAGAAATTTCATGAAAATGGTTCTTGTGATGCAATATGAAGAAATATGAAGTACGATGACATGTATGAAAGAATGAAAGTATGATGAAAGTATGATGAAAGTATGATGAACATGATGAAAGTATGATGATAGGAATGAAAGAATGATGAAAGTAAGCATGAAAGAATGAAAGTACAAGGATATGAGGTATGAAATACGATGAAATATAAGGAAGATTATGGTTCTGTATAAAAGATATGATCCCATTAAGGTATTAAAAATGGGAACATGAGCAGACCATTATGGATTTCTAGTGAATTTTGAGAAAAACCACTTAGAATTATCCGATTTTCGAGGACGAAAATATTTTAAGGAGGGTAGGATGTAATACCCGGAATTTTTATGGACTTAAGATTTCTCTTTTTATTAGAAATTAGAAGTCCGCATGCTATGTTTATGAGATGTTTTCATGAAAAATTATGAATCACATGTGAAATTCGTAATTTTATTAGCCAAGGTTAGAATTTTCTTTTAAACCGGCTATGAGACTCGGAAAAAAATGTCGAGGTTAGTAAACGGCATTTTGAGTCAAAAAGGACGAAAAGGAAAGAAAAAAGAATGAAAAAGGATGAAATTTTACAAAAGTCAAAGGATTGACCAAAAAGTCAAAGGGTTGACCAAAAAGTCAAAGTTTGACCAAGGACGGGTCAAAAATGTTGACATCGAAAAATGATGAAATGCAGTGTAAGAAGAGACTGCAAAGACTTTCTATGGTCAAGAAAGTAAAAATAAGTCGTAAAAACCACCCTAGAAATCAAGCACACCGAATCAAGATAAAAATGGCAAAAGGTCTCCGAAAAAATTGGAAAAAGAAAGTTTTCGGTCCAATTTTTACAAGGAAGAATTTTGGATCAAAATTATGGAGCACAATATTTTTAATATCTGTGTGACACAAAGGAAAGGAAAGGAATTAATTTTTGAAGAAGAAAAATGGCCAAACAAGGCATTGTGGGAGCTAGTGGAAAATGACATCAACACCTTGACATCACCTTCCACCAACTCAATGTTGCACATGTGGACTCCCCCTCCTCCATAAAGTTCGGCAAGCTCAAAGGAAAAAGAAAAGAAAAGGCATGAAAGGAAGCCATAATTTAAGGAATGATGTCCCCCAATGATCTCATTAGATGTGAACTAAATTTGGTAAAGTATGGTATCTTCTCCATCACCTATTTAAGTGCCACTTGGCTCTCCAAAAATGCAGCCAATAGCCCCCATCCTCCCCTTGATGGTCGGCAATTACAAGGAAAGAAAGCAAAAGCAAATGCCAAAAATTAAGGGAACAACAAGACATGGCATAAAGCCATAAATCAAGGAAAAGTAACCAACCACCACATCACCTTTTCCTTTAGCCAACTACTCCCTCTTTTCTTCAACAAAAATTCGACCAACCTTTCCCATTCTCCCCCTAAGTTTCGGCAGCTCAAGGACAAGGAAAAGGAGAGCCATAAAGGCATGTGATAAAGCCTTGGTTTAAGGAGAAAAAGTTGGTCAATGCAAGCCATCTACTTCCCCTTTTTCCACTTCAAAATCCGGACACAAGGCCCCCCATTCTCCTTCAAGATTCGGCTGTACACAAGGAAAAGCAACACATGTGATAAAGCCTTAAAATAAGGAGGAAAGTTGGTCAACAAAGCAAGCTAACCTCACTTCTCCTCCACAAAATCTGCTGCATGTCCCCCTCTCTTTTCCCTTCATTTTCGGCAACAAGCAAGCCATCCCCCTTCTTCAATATTCGGCTGCAGCTAGGAGATGGAATAGACTTGACATAAAGCTATTTTTGAGGAGAAAAGCAAGACAATCATCCCTCCCTATTTCCATCACATTCGGTAGCTCTTCCCCTCCCATCTCCTCCATCATTTCTGCCAGTTTTGCAAGAAGAAAACCGTGGGAGAGAGAGGGAGAAAGAGGAGAAGAAATCTGGAAAAATCAAGAGGGCTTGTGCTAGGTGAAGTTCGGCTGCTCTAGGGAAGAAATGAGAGAGATTTGGTGAGCCATGAAAGACCCATTTTAGGGCACAAATCCGTGAGCTTGGGGAGTGAAAGAGAAGAGAAAAATCTGGAAAAATTTATGGGGTAAACCAAGCTTGAAGTTCGGCTTGGTGTGATGGAGCCAAGAGGAAAGGATTTTGGTGCTTCTTGGAGCAAAAATCCGTGAGCATGGAGGAAGGAAAAAGGTAAGAGAAAAACTTGGATTTCTCATCTTGTAAAGCTCGGTTTTGATGAGCAAGAAAGAAGCTAACAAAAAGTTATTAGATTCCTATTTTTCTTGCAAAAAATCCGTGAGTCAAGAGGAAGATTTCGGATCCCTTGGAGGAGCCAAATCCGTGGGTGAGCAAGCCAAGAAGAAAAAAAGGGATTTTCAAACCCTAACTTGGGTTAAGGTAACCTCTTAAACTAATCTTGGATTTAAGCTCAAGATAAGCATTTTTATGATGGTTTAAGATGGGTTTGTAAGGACATAAGTCCATCTCCTTTTTCAGCCAAGATTTTCGGTGTATGTGCTTGATAGGGATTAGGGTTTGGTTGGCTTGTTTTATGATGTTTCTTGCATGATTTTTATGCTTGAAAAATGATTCGGATGCATGCTAGATGTGTTAATTAAGTCCCCTAAATTTTGGTCACAAAATCTGCCAAGCAGTGGATGTATGGCTGCTTGTATAAGGTTGTGTGTGTGATGCTA
>CM046385.1:21106270-21108770 GCA_025413485.1 Ficus microcarpa
GGAGTATCACCCAAGTTCACATAGCTACGCTTTGAATTCTGACTGATTTTTTGCAGGCAAGCTAAGAATAATGTGAATATGGATTCTGCAAATTTTCAGATCGTTTGGATAACGTTTGCTATTTTTTTTTATTTTCCAAAGTTGAAACTTCCGAAAATCATAAAAAATAATTTCTAACTCGGAATTTCCTTCCGCTGGTTGGGTTTGGTCCTAAAAATCCTAAATTGAATTTAGGAGCAATAACATGGGCAGGTTTAGTGGAAAAATAAAACGATTTGGTGAAAAAAGTCATTTCGGCAACACCGCGGGCGGCGAGGGAGCCACTGACTGGACCAGCCACGCCCATGTGGGCGTGGGGAGCCTCTGCCTGTGCGCATGCATGCGCTTGTGGCCTTGGCCAAGCAAGCCAAGGCCTCGGCCACGCCCATGACTGCCCTGGCCGAGCCACTGGGCAGTCATGTGGCCCTCTGGTCAGCCCCTGGTCGAGCCGCTGCCCAGTCATGTGGCCCACTGGTCGAGCCGCTGCCCAGTCGCGTGGCCCTCTGGTCGAGCCGCTGGGCCCTCTGGTCGAGCCGCTGGCCAGTCACGGGGCCCTGTGGTCGAGCCGCTGGTCAGTCACGTGGCCCTCTGGTCGAGCCGCTGGCCAGTCACGGGGCCCTGTGGTCGAGCCGCTGGTCAGTCACGTGGCCCTGTGGTCGAGCCGCTGGCCAGTCACGTGGCCCTCTGGTCGAGCCGCTGGTCAGTCGCGTGGCCCTCTGGTCGAGCCGCTGGGCCCTGTGGTCGAGCCGCTGGCCAGTCACGGGGCCCTGTGGTCGAGCCGCTGGTCAGTCGCGTGGCCCTGTGGTCGAGCCGCTGGGCCCTGTGGTCGAGCCGCTGGCCAGTCACGGGGCCCTGTGGTCGAGCCGCTGGTCAGTCACGGGGCCCTGTGGTCGAGCCGCTGGCCAGTCACGGGGCCCTGTGGTCGAGCCGCTGGTCAGTCACGGGGCCCTGTGGTCGAGCCGCTGGTCAGTCGCGTGGCCCTGTGGTCGAGCCGCTGGTCAGTCGCGTGGCCCTGTGGTCGAGCCGCTGGTCAGTCGCGTGGCCCTGTGGTCGAGCCGCTGGGCCCTGTGGTCGAGCCGCTGGCCAGTCGCGTGGCCCTGTGGTCGAGCCGCTGGCCAGTCACGGGGCCCTGTGGTCGAGCCGTACGTGCGTACGTGCGACGTGCGCTAAGTGCGCCAAGTGCGCCGTGCGCCCTAAACGCCCAAACGCCCAATCGCCCATCGCCCTCGCCCCGCACGCACGCACGCACGCACGCACGCACGCACGCACGCAGGTTGTGCTTAGCCACCCCGCTTGAGCCGCCGTGGCAACCGATGGCCTCCGCTTGAGCCGTCGAGGCAACCGAAGGCCTCCGCGGCCCGGCCGATCCCGGTGCCGACATGTACCACCCTCATATATAGATTTCTAAGCTTTTCTTGGCTGGGCACTAGGAGACATCAATTTTCCGAGGAGGTATCACCCCAGTTCACATAGCTACGCTTTGAATTTTGAGCTGATTTTTTGCAGGCGAGCTAAGAATAATGTGAGTATGGATTCTGCAAATTTTCAGGGACTTTGGACGACGTTTGCTATTTCTTTTTATTTTCCATATTCGAGCACTTCTGAAAATCATAAAAAATAATTTCGAACCCGGAATTTCGTTCCGCCGGTGGCGTTTGGTCCTAAAAATCCTAAATTGAATTTAGGAACAATAACATGGGCACGTTTAGTGGAAAAATAAAAAGATACAGTGAAAGTCGTTTCAGGTTCCCGAGGAGGTATCACCCAAGTTCACATAGCTACGCTTTGAATTCTGAGCTGATTTTTTGCAGGCAAGCTAAGAATAATGTGAGTATGGATTCTGCAAATTTTCAGGGACTTTGGACGACGTTTGCTATTTTTTTTTTTTTTTTCCATTGTCGAGCACTTCCGAAAATCATAAAAAATAATCTCTAACTCGGAATTTCGTTCCGCCGGTGGCGTTTGGTCCTAAAAATCATAAATTGAATTTAGGAACAATAACATGGGCAAGTTTAGTGGAAAAATAAAAAGATACAGTGAAAGTCGTTTCAGGTTCCCGAGGAGGTATCACCCAAGTTCACATAGCTACGCTTTGAATTCTGAGCTGATTTTTTGCAGGCAAGCTAAGAATAATGTGAGTATGGATTCTGCAAATTTTCAGGGACTTTGGACGACGTTTGCTATTTTTTTTTTATTTTCCATTGTCGAGCACTTCCGAAAATCATAAAAAATAATCTCTAACTCGGAATTTCGTCCCGCCGGTGGCGTTTGGTCCTAAAAATCCTAAATTGAATTTAGGAACAATAACATGGGCAAGTTTAGTGGAAAAATAAATTGATTTGGCCAAAAAAGTCATTTCAGCAACACCGCGGGCGGCGAGGGAGCCACTGCCCAGTCGCGTGGCCCTGTGGTCGAGCCGCTGGGCCCTGTGGTCGAGCCGCTGCCCAGTCGTGTGGCCCTC
>CM046385.1:21118770-21120998 GCA_025413485.1 Ficus microcarpa
CGCCCATGGGACGCGTGGGGGCCTGGGCGGCCAGCCTGGCCAGGGGGTAGGGGGGGCTGACAGGAGCACCCCCCCTAAAGAGCATTCTGGGCTTTTTGTGGCTGGGCACTAGGAGACATCATTTTTCCGAGGAGGTATCACCCTGGTTCACATAGCTACACTTGGAATTTTGACCTGATTTTTTGCAGGCAAGCTAAGAATAATGTGAATATGGATTCTGCAAATTTTCAGATCGTTTGGATAACGTTTGCTATTTTTTTTTATTTTCCAAAGTTGAAACTTCCGAAAATCATAAAAAATAATTTCTAACTCGGAATTTCCTTCCGCTGGTTGGGTTTGGTCCTAAAAATCCTAAATTGAATTTAGGAGCAATAACATGGGCAGGTTTAGTGGAAAAATAAAACGATTTGGTGAAAAAAGTCATTTCGGCAACACCGCGGGCGGCGAGGGAGCCACTGACTGGACCAGCCACGCCCATGTGGGCGTGGGGAGCCTCTGCCTGTGCGCATGCATGCGCTTGTGGCCTTGGCCAAGCAAGCCAAGGCCTCGGCCACGCCCATGACTGCCCTGGCCGAGCCACTGGGCAGTCATGTGGCCCTCTGGTCAGCCCCTGGTCGAGCCGCTGCCCAGTCATGTGGCCCACTGGTCGAGCCGCTGCCCAGTCGCGTGGCCCTGTGGTCGAGCCGCTGAGCCCTCAGCCCAGTCGCGTGGCCCTGTGGTCGAGCCGCTGGGCCCTCTGGTCGAGCCGCTGGCCAGTCACGGGGCCCTGTGGTCGAGCCGCTGGTCAGTCACGTGGCCCTCTGGTCGAGCCGCTGGGCCCTGTGGTCGAGCCGCTGGCCAGTCGCGTGGCCCTGTGGTCGAGCCGCTGGTCAGTCGCGGGGCCCTGTGGTCGAGCCGCTGGTCAGTCGCGTGGCCCTGTGGTCGAGCCGCTGGTCAGTCGCGTGGCCCTCTGGTCGAGCCGCTGGTCAGTCGCGTGGCCCTCTGGTCGAGCCGCTGGGCCCTGTGGTCGAGCCGCTGGCCAGTCACGGGGCCCTGTGGTCGAGCCGCTGGTCAGTCACGTGGCCCTCTGGTCGAGCCGCTAGGCCCTGTGGTCGAGCCGCTGGCCAGTCACGGGGCCCTGTGGTCGAGCCGCTGGTCAGTCACTGTAACGCCCCACCTAGCGTAGGCCGTTACCCTTACGTACATACATTCATTCATACATAAACTTACTTAGCTTGGAAAACACAGCGGATTTTTTTTTTTTTTTTTTTTTTTTATATAGTACACAAAACTATGTACATAACTGAAAATACTGTTTCTGTACATAATATACTAATTATTATTTATAAAAAGTATCTTCTCTCATATAAGTGTATACCACACAAAATGCGTAGCGGCTCCATATACCACGATTTTACATTGCTTGACCCGCTACTCCCCACTGCATCATCATCAGCTGACAGGCGACTTACCTACAGCACAAACTTAAAACAATGAGCTTGAGGCCCAGTAAGTACAACTCCTAGGCCGTAAAACAAATAACAACAATAAAACATTAACGCACAATAACTTAACATCACATACATACATAACATACTTACATAACTACATACATACACAGCATACATACATACCTACATACATAGCATACATACATACCTACATACATAGCATACATACATAGCATACATACATAGCATACATACATACCTATATACATACATAGCATACATACATACCTACATACATAGAACATACATACATACATAACATATCGCACATAGCATGCAAAGACCATCTTATGCTTTATTATTTTTCTTTATATCTTATGGGCCCTTAATCTACGTGTTCGAATCCGGCCGCGCGACTAATGAATTGTCTGGGGCGGCCAAACCAATCCAGATCCAATCCACAGTCCGACCCGACCTGATGCGGGTGGATCGACACGGTCCTTATTTTCTTACTTGATCTTATTTACGTGTGAACAAAACACTTCTTATGTCATGTTTCTACTTAGCTTCTTGCTTATCTTTTCTTAGCATAACCTACACACTTAGCATTTTTCATGTTGCATTCATAAACACATAGCACATCACACAAAGCACATCATCGAGTTCTAATAGTCTAATCCTATTAGCTTGTGCTGTAGACGGTGTTGTATTTACCGTCTATACTTAGTTGTTACGCAGATCCTTGTCCAGCCTTCGCTGCAGAACTCCTCCTGCTCGATTGAAAGTCGTACGTCAGAC
>CM046385.1:21121098-21173880 GCA_025413485.1 Ficus microcarpa
CTCCTTTTTCTCTCCCCAAACCCACGGTTTTGGCCGCCCAAAATGGGTCTCCAAGTTTCCAAATTTTTTTCTTGGTTCCTCCTAGCTAAGCCGAACACCTAAGGAGTAAAAGCCTCAAGAAAATTTCTGATTTTCTCTTATCTTTTCCTCCTCCTCACCCACGATTTTTGAGTAGAAAAATGGCAAGAGTTTGGTTGCCTTTTTTGATTAAAAAGAATGGGATTTATGGGAGGTATTTATAGAGGAGGGGAGGCTTGGAAAACACATCAAAGGGGGGGCATGTGGCAAGTGGCCTGCTAAGGGCTAGAGGGAAGGTGTGGAGGTTCATGCACCTTTCCTTTCCCATGGAGTGGCCAAAATGTTGTGTGGTGGGGAAGCCTCCACCTTTCCCATGCTTAGCTCACTCTTGTGAGGTCATCTTCATGAGGTCATCCCTTAAAAACAAGGGCCTTGTTTGGTTGGTTCACCAAATTGTCCATTTTTTTATTTGTGTTACACAGTTATTTCCAATACTGTGCTCCGTATTTTCATACTGTACTTCGGTCCAAAATTTTTCTGTGTAAAATCGGACCGTAAAGATATCTTTCTTATTTTTCGGAAACTTTTTGCCCTTAATCCTAACTCGGTGTGCTTGATTTCTAGGGTGGTTTTAAGGCTTATTCTTGCTATCTTGACCAAAAAAATGTGTTCGCAGTCTCTTTCTACACTGCCTTCATCATATCGCAAAGTCAACGTTTTGACCCGTCCTTGGTCAAGCTTTGACTTTTTGGTCAAACATTTGACTTTCATAAAATTACATCATTTTTCGTTCTTTTCGACTCAAAATGCCGCTTGCTAATCCTGGCATTCTATTTTGAGTCTCATAGCCGATTTAATGAGGATTCTAACATTAGCTAATAAAATTATGAATTTCACATTGCTATTCATAATTTTTCCATCAAACATCTCATAAACACATCATATGGACTTCTAATTTCTTAGGAAAAAGGAAATCATAAGTCCATGAAAATTCCGGGTGTTACATGAAGAACGTTGCAGCTCATCTCTTGGTCCACTTATAGCTCTTCCCATTCTGTATCAACCTTATTCTAGCTTATATCGGTACAAATATGAGATAATGTTGCTTGTTCTTTGATTTTATTTGTTTCTATATGCTTTATATGGGTTTTTGTTTTGAATTATTATTTAAAAAATGACTATGTTAAACTTTTGAGGGTAAGATCTTGCAACATCTGTTGTATCTTGTAGCACTTGTAGGTAACAAGATAGATTTCATGTGTTTTTTTGGTATCTTACTTTAATATTTCCCGTTTTGAAAAATTTTCAACATTACTAATGGTAAACAACATAATGACGTTTTGATTATTGATAACTTTATGAAATAGAATTATGTAGCATGCTTTTGAGCTTATGAATTGTTGATATTTCAAGATAATATGCCTTAGTTTTTAGTATTTTATATAATTTTAGAAAGTTGTAGATATTTCTAGCCTTAATCATGTTTTTAAATTTAATTTTATGATTTGCTTTACAGTTGGAGCTCACAATATCAAATAGGTGGAGGCCCACCGGACAAAAGGAGATGATGAAATAGACAGATGGAGTGCATCTGATTGCTACAAGAATGCTATAGCAATGCCACAACAATGTTACAACAGTGAAGAATTACTTTAAAAGCACATGCTGACCCAAGTTTTACTTTACAGCTAGTAGTGGTTCACTTGCCCATTTTGTCTGAACACTACAACTGTGAAGTGCCCACCATCCTTGGCTATTAAAAGGACATGTGCAACTAGGGCATCCTTTTTTGTACCAATATAAAAGGGAAAGTTAACCATTGAAAAAGGAAGTAGCCGGTTCTAGAAAAGAGAAAAAGAGGAGAGGCAAAAACAGAGACTAATTCGGGGAGGAGAGAGAGAGGAAAGAACAGAGGAAAAACACGAAGACAAAGAGGAGGAAAAATCAGGAAAGCCAGAGGGAAGAGAGCAGCCCGGCCTTAGACCCTTGGCTGGAAAAAGAGATTTTGCTTGTGCTGAAGATCTCTAGATTTTTCAATTCCTTCTAATCCTTTTTGATCTTTTAATTGTCTTTAGAACTATGAATCTGTGGATTGTGATTAATATTTTTAATTTCCTTGATTTCAACATGAACTAAATCCTCTAGCTCGGATTATTAATGGAACCAAGATTGCAATGGTCAATTTCTGTTGATTGACTGGTCATCAATCTGTAGAAGATAAAAACTAGAATTAATTCTGGAAAGGTTAATTTTGACTAGATTTAACTTGGATAATATAAGTGAATGATATAGGACTATATTGTTTTCTTGTACAACCCATTAAAATTGGTACTTAATTTTATGTTTGGAAAATTGAGATGCATATAAATATATTGATTTTGGTTTAAAGAACTGAAAGCATAAATCTTTCGGAAGAGAATTGTGCATAATTTTTAGTTGATTGGATGAACTTTGCTATAGCATTCCTACAGCATTTGCGGTCAGATTTGCAACTGAGGGGAAATCAGTAATTCTAGCCATTACTTATCATTGATTCACAGCCTAAGCTTTAGATATTGCCACGTTCTATCTTTTGTTTGCATTTTTAATTACACTCATTCATTTATATTCATTTTCTATAATTTTAGTGCTCAAATCATTCTCAAATTTGTTTAGAACAATTGATTTCTGTAACGAAATTTTTGGTAATATAATCCCTGTAGAGACGATACTTCACTTACTACTATATTACTTGTTCGATTACGTGCACTTGCATAGTATTTTCGCATACGTATCTTTGGCGAACAAGTTTTTGGCACTGTTGCCGGGGATTGAGATTATAAAAAATTAATATTACATGAACCAATTTTTTTTTCAATTAATTTGCTTTTCTCAACTTTAATCAATTTTGGTTGTTTCTTTGTAGGTGTGCTTTTCTTGTATGAATAGGCCGAGGGACACAGATTTAGTTCCCTTAGATCCAGAAATTGAACGAACTTTTAGAGCAAGAAGAAGAGAACAACAGGGTGTTGCAAGAATGGAAGAAAGGTTGAGGGAATAGTAGTGAATCTTAATGTCAACAATGCTGCAGCAATCACAGATGATAGAGATAGGGCAATAAGAGATTATGCTATACCTATGTTGCATGGGCTGCATCCTAGCATTGTTAGACCGAAAATTTAAGCACAACAATTCGAGTTGAAGCCAGTTACGTTTCAGATGCTCCAAACAGTGGGTCAATTCAGTGGGATGCCAACTGAAGATCCTCATCTGTACCTTAGATTATTTATGGAAGTGAGTGATTCTTTCAAGCTACATGGTGTAACTGAAGAAGCGCTTCGACTCAAGTTATTTCCTTATTCTCTAAGGGATAAAGCAAAAGCCTAGTTGAATTCTTTACCACCAGATTTGGTAGCAACGTGGAATGATTTGGCGCAGAAATTCTTGGTGAAGTATTTTCCTCCGAACAAAAATGACAAACTGCGGAATGACATCACATCATTTCAGCAGGTGGATGGAGAGGCCCTCTATGAAGCATGGGAGCGTTTTAAAGAGTTGCTTAGAAAATGCCCATACCACGAACTTCCCCATTGGATCCAAATGGAGACTTTTTAAAATGGTCTTAATGCTTAAACTCAGAGTATGGTGGATGCATCCGTGAATGGAGCCCTTTTGATAAAGTCTTACAATGAAGCTTACGAGATTTTGGAGAGAATGTCTAATAACAACTACCAGTGGCCTACTGAGAGAGTTGCTACGGGAAGGCGTGTAGCGGAAGTTCATGAGGTAAATGCCGTTACAACTTTGACAGCTCAAGTATCTTCATTGTCCAACATATTAAAATCCATGAATATGGCAGCAGGGGCAAGTTTGGTGCAAGCAGTTGATGTTGTGTGTGTGTATTGTAGTGAAGGTCATACATTTGAGAATTGCCTAGCCAACCCAACTTCTGTTTGCTATGTGAATAATTTTAACAGGAATAACAATCCATATTCAAACACTTACAACCCAGGGTGGAGACAGCATCCGAATTTTTCTTGGGGTAATCAGGGAGCTAGTCCTTCAGCAGGGTCGAATAAGCTGATACACCCACCGGGTTTTCAACAGCCACAACAAAGACATCCACCTCAAGAACAACTAAATCACATTGAGGCACTGCTCACAGAGTACATGGCGAAGAATGATGCTATTATTCAGAATCAATCAGCCCTCATTCAGAGTCAAGCTGCATCATTGAGAATGTTGGAGAATCAAGTTGGGTAGTTAGCGAATGTTTTGAGCAATAGACCTCAAGGATCACTTCCTAGTGATACAGAAAATCACATAAGAAAATACTTCATAATGGCAGGTAAATTGAACAACCAGTTCGACAACCTGCTAAAGAAGCAGAACCCTCTTCAATCCAAAATCAGCCAGGTCCACAATCAGAAACTGAAGCATATCCGAATGCTACAGCAGAGCTAATCGAGAAGAAGATCGAAATGCTACAGTAAAGCAGCAGCAGAGAAGATCCGAGAGATGCAGTAGAGCAAAATGCTATAGCAAAGCTAATCAAGAAGAAGAGCGGAATGCTACAGCAAAGGTACAGCAAAGCAGATTAAAGAGACCTCCACCACCATTTCCGTAACGATTTCAGAATCAAAAGCAGAATAAGTAGTTTAGAAGGTTCTTAGACATGTTGAAGCAGCTACATATCAACATTCCACTTGTAGAAGCTTTGGAGCAAATGCCGAGCTACATCAAATTCATGAACGACATCCTTTTGAAGAAGCGAAGGTTAGGAGAATTTAAGACAGTAGCATTGACCAAAGAGTGCAGTGCAATACTGAAGAACAAACTGCCACCTAAGTTGAAGGATCCTAGTAGTTTAACGATACCGTGCTCCATCGGGAATCAGTACTTCGAAAAGGCACTATGTGATTTCGGAGCAAGTATAAATCTGATGCCTATGTCTATCTTCAAAAAGCTGGGAATTGGGGAAGCAAGACCCACTACAGTCACTTTGCAATTAGCGGACAGGTCTTTGGCTCATCCGAAAGGAAAAATTGAACATGTGCTAGTGCAGGTGGACAAATTCATTTTTCCAGCAGATTTTATTGTGCTAGATTATGAATCAGACAAGAAAGTGCCAATTATACTGGGAAGACCATTCTTAGCTATTAGCAGGACCTTGATAGATGTACAGAATGGCGAACTGACCATGAGAGTCCACGATCAACAGGTTACCTTCAACGTCTTCAAGGCTATGCGTTTTACTGATGATGTTGAGGAGTGTTCGGCCATCAATGTCTTGGATTCAGTAGTGGCTGCTGAGTTTGAGAATAAATGCATTCCAAAGATGACAAACGAAGATGATTTGATTGTGTCAGATGAAGATGAGGAAGCTAATGATAATCAAGTGTCTTGGATGGAGAGCAAACATACGGCAGTTAGAGCAGGGAAGCACTTCGAGTCACTGGAGTTGTCAGAAAAGGCCCTTAAATCGCACAAACCATCTATTTTGGAGTTAAAACCATTACCTTCACACTTGAGGTACGCTTATTTGGATGATTCAGACACTTTGCCTGTGATTATTTCTTCTAGATTAACAGGGGTACAGGAGATTCAACTACTAGAGGTGCTGAAGAAGTTCAAAAGGGCAATTGGATGGAGTATTGCAGATATTAAAGGAATCAGCCCATTAATCTGCATGCATAAAATTTTGCCGGAGGAATGCTACAGCAATTCAGTTGAACATTAAAGGAGGCTGAACCCAATCATGAAAGAAGTCGTGAAGAAGGAAGTGATTAAGTGGCTAAATGCAGGGATTATCTATCCTATTTCAGACAACTCGTGGGTTAGTCCAGTCCAATGTGTGTTGAAGAAGGGAGGAGTTACCGTGGTAGCAAACGACAACAACGAACTAATCCCGACAAGAACAGTAACTAGGTGGAGAGTGTGTATGGACTAAAGGAAGTTGAATAAAGCGACAAGGAAATATCATTTCCCGCTACCATTCATTGATCAGATGCTTGATAGCTTGGCGGGGAAAGAGTACTATTGCTTCTTTGATGGTTATTCAGGCTACAACCAAATTGCTATAGCACCAGAGGACCAAGAAAAGACAACCTTCACCTGTCCATATGGGACCTTTGCGTTCAAATGGATGCCTTTCAGACTTTGTAATGCTCCAGCAACATTTCAGAGGTGTATTATGTCTATTTTTACTGATATGGTGGAGAGATCACTAGAGGTTTTCATGGATGATTTTTCGGTGTTCGGTAATTCATTTGGTGACTGCCTAACAAATTTGGAACAGGTGTTGACACGATGTGAAGAAACCAACTTGGTGCTCAACTAGGGAAAATGCCACTTCATGGTACAATAAGGCATCATCTTGGGTCACGAGGTTTCCAACAAGGGCATCGAGGTAAACAAAACCAAGATTGAAGTGATAGAGAAGCTGCCACCACCTACAACAGTTAAAGGGATTATGTGATGTCCAGTTTTTCATGTAACTAGCTTTTGTAAAGAATTGAATGTAAATAGTACATGTAATTTCATGAAAAAGCTTATTTCAGAGCTCTAATGTGTGTTATGAGTTGTTATAGCTGAATAAAACTCAAAAATGACTGTTCGAAGAAGCAAATAGCCTTTTTGAACAAAAAGGAGTGAAATCTACTCGATTTTACAAAAGTCAAAATTTTGACCAAAAAGTCAACCGTTGACCCGAAAAGTCAAAGTTTGACCAAAATGGTCAAAATTGCGACGAAGGAATTTTAAGATCTGCGTTTTATGAAAAATACTGCAGGAACTAATTTTTATGACTGATAAAAACTAAAACCACCTTAGAAAAATCAAGCACGCCATATTAGGTCATGAGGCAGAAAGGATTTGAGAAAATATCTTCGATCCGATTTTTTTTTACTGTAAATATAAAAATCCAAACTGTAAAATAATAATTACAGTATTGGAATTTAAATTTTTACAATCAAAGTTTCAAGGTTTTTTCATCAAACAAAGCTTTAAATTAAGATATCATAAAAGAAATTATTATTTTATTCCCATGAGTGTGTGTTGGACCAATGGCTAGATGACATGTGGACAATGCCAACTCACTATGAGTTGTCTTCCACTTCACCCATGGCCGGCCACCTAGCAAGAGACAAGTCCAAACTTTTGAAAATTTTGGGGTCAAAATCCTATTTTGAGAAGTTCATCCTTGTGTCTATAAATAGAGGTGTTCTCTATTCACTTTTAATGAAAAACATAGCCAACCTCTTGCAATTTTTCTGCACAAGAAGCCGAGAGAGAGAGAGAGTGAGAGTTCAGAAATTTTTCTTCAAGCCAACCACACCAATTCATCTTCGGGTAGCCTAGGATCAAGGGGGGAGAAAGAAAAATTTTCTGGCAGCCTCTTGCAGCCCCTTTGCCTTGGGTTTGGTGCAGGGAAAAGAGAGGAAAGAAACCAAATTTTCAAGGGAAAAGTGAGCAAGAGTGTTCGGGTTAGTGAGCAAGTCCAAGAGTGAGATTTGATCAAAGTTTTGGAGCTTGGTTCTTGCTCCAAGCAGCCACGGGTTTGTGGGAGAAAAGAAGGAAAAAAATTTCAGTTTTGGGGCTAGCATCCCTTGAGTGGCCGAGCAAGGAGAGGAGACCAATTGGAGACCAAAAATTTGATTTTTGGTGCACATAGGGTGAGCAGCCGAACCATAGGAGCCAAGTGGTGCAAGAAGTTTTTTTCGGGTATCTCAAACCCTAAGCAAAAAATGCACTCCATTTGAGGTAAAAATTTCAAAAGCTTTTTACCAAGTTTAAATGAGTTTTAAGCTTATGATTTATGTGTATTTTATGCAAAAATTTTTGTAAGAGCATAAGCTCCTATGTATGTTTAATTTGCTGCCTTAGATTGCATGTGTGCTTAGTGCTTGATTAGGGTGATTCTAGGTGTGGTTTGGTTTGATTTTATGCTCATAAATTATGCTATGTGATTAGATTGCTAGAATGGCATGTTAGGGTTTTGAATTAGGTAATATGTCCCCAAATTAGGTCAATTAGAATTATGCATGTATGTGATGATTTTTGTGAACCAAGTGCATGAGATGTGTGATGTATGCTAAGCTAGAGATTATGCAACCCTAGGATAGTGAGTTCGGATTTTTGGGTTGCAAGATCACATGGGTTGCATGGTTAGGTCAAGGGACGTTAGATGCGCTGCATGTATGTTGACTATCTCCCGAAGTGGTCGGTCGAGCTAGAACCCGCGACTTAGGACGTAAAAACAAATGTAAGAACCAAAACTGTCTCTCGGGTTCCAGGGGACAGTTTCAGCAAAACGTGGATTACAGGCCTTTAGAGGCCGAATGGGCAAAAACTTAAAACATGAAAGTTGTAGATTAGGGTGTTTCCTAGGGGCCATCGCGGCCAGTTTTCCAAAATAAGGCTCCAACAGCCTTCTTTTTCAAGAAAACCCGTAGGTGGTCTGTGAGACCCAGATTTTTAAGTTAACTTCATTTCGATTAAAAACTGGTACCAATTGGTACGGAATCAGAAATTTTACAAAACACGAAAGTTTTAGAACTCTTCGAGGGCTAGAACTTTCGTGAAGGAAACTTTTTCAAATTCAAATGGGATTTTTAAGTATAAACTGAAATGTCAAAACTGCGTAGGAATCAAAGAATTTCTGTGCAAGATTTTATAGCACCATACTAGGAAAAACGTTTTTCGAACTAAACACGTTACTTCAAGTATGGAAACTGTCCCAAAAGCAGTTTCCGACCCTTAAATATTTTATGAAATTATAGTCCAAGATTTACGAACTTTTACGAAGCAAGTTACCAAGATTAAGATTTAAAAAGCTAAGTCTTTTTATGAAAAAGGAATTTTAAGTTAAAGTTTTTAAAGAAAATGAATTCTAAGTTAAGATTTCAAAGAAACGTCAAGACGGAAGATAACCGGGAATTTATACCCGAGTTATCGGGACTTAGTCCCCGAAACCCTAAAGTTGACCGATTAGGGACTCACGTTAGAAATCGTAAGGGTTAACCTTGGTTAACCTATAAGTTGATGATTAAAGCCCAAGGGTTGGTGTTGATCTAACCCGATATGTTTATATATGGGTTAAGTGTCTAAAAAGGGATATCCAACGTAACCTTTTAGGTCACGATTTATGATCGATAAGACTACTGAGGTAGTCACCCTCTATGTATGCATGCTTTTATTTTAGGGGGACATATCACCGAAAAACCCGCATGAATGTTGGTTAGTTACCAACATATTATGAGTTAGATTAGAAATCTCATGTACGTCCTTCGATCGAGCAGGAGGAATTCTGCAGTTGGATCTTGAAGAGAAGTAGCCAAGCGACAGACGGATAGACGGTAAGTACAACACCGTCTACAGCATAAGCTCCTAGTATATATTACTAGATTTCCATGATGTGTTCTGTGCTATGTGTTAGATAACATGTATGCAATATAAAATATGTTAAGTATATGATTATTATGCTAAGGTGAGAAATGATAGAATTAAAAAGGTGACAACAGAATGTATGTTCACTAATAATAAGAATAAGTAAGTCATCAAGTGCCGTGTCGTACCACCCGAGCCAGGTCGGGTTGGACTGTGGATTGAGCTGGATATGGTTTGGCCGCCCCAACCAATCCATAGTCGCGCACCGGATACGAACACGCAAGTTAAGGGCCCATAAGGAGTAAGAATAAGAAAGCATAATGTGGTCTATGCATGCTACGTGTATGTTATGTTTATGTTATATTGTTTTTACGGTT
Organism: Ficus microcarpa; assembly: GCA_025413485.1. NCBI lineage: Eukaryota > Viridiplantae > Streptophyta > Magnoliopsida > Rosales > Moraceae > Ficus > Ficus microcarpa. The sequence goes on from CM046385.1 coordinate 21,130,860, forward strand.
TAAGAGTTGTACTTACTGAGCTTTAGCTCACTGTTTGAGTTTATGCTGTAGGTAAGGAACCAGCTATCTGAAAATGATGCAAGATGGAGTAGCGAGCCAAGGCACTGTGAATGAGTGGATAATGGGTATCGCTACGAGTTTTGTGGTCTTATGTAAATTATGAAATGTTTTTATAACAACTGGTAATTAATATACTCGTACGCTAAAACAGTATTATGTTATGTTTATAGTGTTTTGTGAATGCTATAAAAAAAAAAAAAAATTTCCGCTGTGTTTTTAATCACTGTAAGTAAGTTTATATTATGAATGCATGTTAACAAGTATGGTAACGGCCTACGCTAGGTGGGTCGTTACAGATTAGAAGCTTTTTGGGACATGTTGGTTTCTATAGACGATTCATCAAGGATTTCTCAAAGGTTTCTAAGCCACTGTGCACTTTGTTGGAGCAAAATCAACTTTTCAATTTTGATGAGGATTGTCAGCGGGCATTCTTGGAGTTGGAGAAGAGGTTAGTGTTTGCACCCATCATCAAGTCACCTGATTGGTCATTGCCCTTTGAGTTAATGTGTGACGCTAGTGACTTTTTAGTGGGTGCGGTGTTAGGGCAATGTTATGACAAGGTGTTCTGTTTGATTTATTATGTAAGTAAGACACTAACAGAAGCTCAACTTAATTATACTACTATGGAGAAGGAGCTTTGGGCTGTGGTATTTGCATTCGATAAGTTTAGGGCGTATCTACTAGGCAACAAGGTTATCGTTTACACAAACCATTCAGCGATTAAGTACCTAATTGTCAAAAAAGATTCTAAACCACGATTGATCAGATGGATATTACTACTACAGGAATTTGATTTGGAAATTAGAGATCGAGAGGCTTCGGAAAATCAGGTTGTAGATCATCTATCACGACTTGAGATTGGGATCGAAGATGAGAAGGAGGATGTTATTCATGAGACTCTCCCTGATGAGCAACTTCTAGCCGTGCAGCAAGCTGTTACCCCGTGGTATGCAGATTTTGTTAATTACATAGTCAATGAGCTGTTTCCATCAGAGATGACTAGCCAGTGATGAAAGAAATTCATGCATGAGTGTTTGCTGCAGATTCTGGTAATTTTGCTACGGCATTTCTTTATGATGAATCAGTTTGCTATAGCAAAGTTGCAGCAAAGTCGGGCAGCAGTGAGAATCCACCTTCCGGAGCAATCTGTATTAAAATGTTACAGAAATGCTACAGCATTTCAGAAAAAAAAAAAAAAAAAATTGGGGAGCAATCTATATTAAATTGCTGTAGACATGCTGCAGCATTTCAAAAAAATATATATATAGAGAGCAATCTGTATTAAAATGCTGTAGAAATGCTACAACAATGCTGTAGCATTTCAAAAAAAAAAAAAAGGAATTATTATCATATATATATATAGTTAAATATTAAGAAACTCTACAAGACCTCACTTTTCTTTTTGTTTCTTCTTCTGCGCCGTCAACCAAGCTATCAATTCATCATTTCCACTGACCCAAAGCCAGTCCACCGACTCAGCCAACTATTCGTGCCCGGCCCACACAGCGCCAGCACACCAGGCCAGCTGCCCAGTCATCGAGTCCATCGCCCAAACCAGTACCCCACCACATCAGGAAGTCTCTAACCTTGTCCTTTCTAGTTTACAATATCATGTTTTGTCTTGTTGTTTTTGTTCTGTTTTGTCTTGTTTTATTCCAGCAGTGAGGACACTACTGATTTTAAGTTTGGGGGTGTGGGATTTGATCTGTTTTAGTCGATATGAATTCGTTTTGTTCGTTTTATGCCAAAAAAAAAAAACAAAAACAAAAAAAAAAACAAACAAACAAACACTTTTAGTATGTGTTGTTTGAATAAATGCTCTGGTTTTACTATAGAAAAGTTGGTTTGAGGAAATTCTATGAAAAGAAGTAGTGTTTTGAAATTCTCAGAGTATAGAATAAATTGGCATAAGTTAAGTATTGTTGATGTTATTTATTGATTTGCTCCTTAAATGAGATTGCTTGGATGCTGCACATTATACTATAGCTTTGTGTTTCTTTTGAAAAGCCTAGGAAATTTTAAATCACTATGAGAGCTTGGGATTTGAGAACTGATTATATGAAACCTTCAACGCGAAACGTTAGGAAGCCAAATATCCTAGGATGAATTGATATACATTTTAAAGTATTGGTATTTGGTTGTAATTTAGGGTGTTAAAAAAAAAAAGAAAAAGACAAAGACAAAGAAAAAGAAAAAGAAAAAAATAAGTTACGAATAAAGAACTCCGCTATTTGGAGCCACCCAGTAACCAGGAGTAACATGAGCTCCATGTGTACTTTTGCGTCCAAAAGTGGTTCTAAACATGTATGCTATAGCAAATATGAATGGTGGCATTGTTGAGTAACCGGGTGTCTTCATCACCAATGTTGACATTCACGTAAAAAGGTAACAATGACATGAAGATTTAAAAAAAAAAAAATTACACCCTATACAAAACCCTAAACATGTAATTAGTGGAATATGTCTAATTCCAGGTCTTTGGTGAACTGATACTAGTGGAGAAGGAATTATGCAGTCAGCCTATCGAATTAGTAACTAGGTTCAATGATCGTGGTTTGAATGACCAAGGTAATTCAAGGATGCTTAGCTATATTCACACACATACACCTTTTGAGGAGTCTCATTTGGGAGTGGGTTTAGATAGAACAGATGTTGATATTTAATGAATGCTGACTTTGACCATGAGCTGGAAATTAAGAAGTACTTTTGAGAATGGAGAATCAACTTGTTTAGCAACTAGAGCAATTTTCTGTTTTGTGTCTTGTGTTAATTGTGGCATTACTCGAGGACAAGCAGTTATCATTACGATAACTAAACCGGTCAATAATATTTTGACCAAATTGTAATTTTGATTGATTATGATGAAAAAAATATATATTTATATAACATTTGACAGTTTAATCCAAATGGTCATTTTCATAATGACCAACAGATCAATTTCATTGTGACCTTCTCAATGCTAATGGTGTGGTACATACTTGACATTGACGTAACAGCAAAGGTTTTAAAACACAAATGAAAGTTGTCATACGTTATATATAATGGAAAAATAATTAGATTTGTATAACATTTGATAGTTTAACACAAATGGTCATTTTCATAATGACCAACAAGTCAATTTCATTTTGACTTTCTCAGTACTAATGGTGTAATACATATATGTTACATTGACGTAACAACAAGGGTTTTAAAACACAAATAGTAGTTGTCATGTGTTGTCTATGATTATAAAAAGTTAGATTTGCATAACATTTGACAGTTTAATATAAATGGTCATTTTCATAATGACCAATAGGTCAATTTCATTTTGACTTTCTCAATACTAATGGTGTGATTCATATATGTTGATATTAACGTAACAACAGGGGTTTTAAAACACAAATAGTAGTTGTCATACGTTGTCTATAATTATAAAAAATTAGATTTGCATAACATTTGACAGTTTAACACAAATGATCGTTTTTATAATGACCAATAGTTCCATTTCATTATGACATTCTTAGTGCTAATGGAGTGATACATATATATTGACATTGACGAAATAACAGGGGTTTTAAAACATAAATAGGAGTTATCATACGTTGTCTATAATGGAAAAATAACAAGATTTGCATAACATTTAACAGTTTAACATAAATGGTCATTTTTATAATGATTAACAAGTCAATTTCGTTATGACCTTTTCAGTGCTAATGATGTGATATATATATGTTGACATGGACGTACCAACAGGGGTTTTAAAATACAAATTGGAGTTGTCATATGTCATCTATAATGGAAAAATAATTAGATTTGCATAACATTTGACAGTTTGACATAAATGATCATTTTCATAATGACCAACATATAAATTTCATTATGACCTTCTCATTACTAATAGTGTGATGCATATATGTTGATATTGATATAACAACAGGGGTTCTAAAACACAAATGGGAATTATCATACGTTGTCTATAATAGAAAGATAATTAGATTTGCATAATATTTTATCGTTTAACTCTAATGGTCATTTTCACAATGACCAACAGGTCAATTTCATTATGACCTTATCAGTGCTAATGGTGTGATACATATATCTTGATATTGACGTAACATCAAGGGTTTTAAAACACAAATGGAAGTTATCATATGTTATCTATAATGAAAAAATATCACCACTCTTTTTTACTTTCTATACTAGCACTGTCACGTCAAATCTGGGAATCGAGGAGGCTTGAAATTATTGAAAATGCCCTCAAATATTTAGCTAACCGTAAAAAGTTCTTCATTTCCCTCCCATTCCCACCATATATCAATATATATATACATATATATATATCTATCTCTCTTTTTTTTTTTTCTTTTTCTCATTTTCTCTATCTTTACCTCACATTCTCTCTCTTCAACATTGGGGTTTTGAAGTAGTGTGGCTCAGTCTCTCACCCTTACCCTACCATTACCTCAACTTATGTTGGTCTTCTTAAGTTGGTGAGGAGTGTAATTAGATTCAGGTCAATCAAATATCTCATTTTCATGCTATAGCCATCTGTAACCATCCAGCAACAAGGTCACAAAGATCTTCCACAACTCAAAGCACCATTATATGATGGTTTTTATCTGTATTAGTATTATTTTGTGTCCATTAAGACTTTGAGCCTACCATTTTATTTCTCATGCTTTCGTATTGTTATAACTTTTTGTTAGTACTTTAAAGTACTACGCTTTCTCGATTTGATATTTAGGTGTTATAATTATTTGTGATTGGTAATCTGTATCTGTATGACTATGTCTAATTAGTGTTTTCGGATTAAAATACCAACATTCCTATATATAGTCGTGTTCACAAGTAATTTTATAAATGATCAATAGATTATTTTCATAATAACCAATGGATCATTTACATAATAACCTGCTCAGTAGTTAGTTTCATTTATCGATGTAAGAAAAAATTTTAAAACACATAAATGTGAGTCAGCTTGACTTATTTTTAAAGACAAGATTACTATTGCAAAAAGTTTGATATTCGACCGAAATACAATTTAATGGTTAGTAGTAAGGACATGTAATTATATATTTGACCAGTGGGTCATTTTTATTATGACTTGCTCATTAATTTGTTCCATTTATAAAAAACGAGTTCTAAAATGCACAAATAAGAGTTGGCCTAACTTATTTTTAACGTCACTATTATTGTTATAAAAAATTTAAGATTTAACTGAAATATTTAAAGGTTAATAATGAACACATGTAACATGAAAAATGACCATGAGTCATTTCTATAATGATCGTTCCTATACTTTATTTTCAGAATATAAGATGAACAAGAAATACAACTACTTAAGAACATAATGATCATCTATTACAAAAATACATTTCTAACATTTACATTACATCTTGTATTGATCGACTGACAACCACTCCCTGAGATTTTTCATCATCTCCCCAATGTTCACAAACATATTTATCTTTGCACAAATTATTTCAACATTAGGAGCATGCCTTATAAACTAAACTATCACAAGAGATAGTATTTATATTTATGACCAACAAATCATCGTTAAAAAGACCAATAGGTAAAAATACAAATGACTTCAGATATATACATATAACCACATAACAAAACCAAAACTTCCTCAATTTTTCAGTTTTCTCAGAGACAAAATCCAAAAACCAAAATAACAAAATCACAATGAACAATATCAACAACACATCCACATTTTAAGAAATATGTAGATTTAGAAATAACCACCATCCAAAACCAAAACATAACATTATCTTTAGAAATATATTAAATTAATAATAAAACTCAAATTAAGAACTGAATAGTCAATTGTTGTCTTAAAAAAGTAGATAATTACGATAGTAGTTGTAGTGTGTTTATGTGTGTGTGTGTGTGTTTGTGTGTGTGTATTAATTTGATTGCAAAATAGTCAATACAATAAACATTAGCCATACTAAAACTAAAACCACAACATAAATACAGTTAACTTCATTTTAGGAAACAATTCACTTTTCTTTTTTTTTTCGCTCCAAAATTAATGAAGTTCATTTCATTAACAAGAAAGTGGAAATCGCTAAACAAGCAAGGCGTAAATAACACAGACAAACGACATGTTCTAAAAATAATAATAATAATAATAATAATAATAAAAAACTAGCAATGGATGAAAAAACTAAAAGAAAGTTTCTAGTGAGCACAAACTTCCTTTCCAGTATTTACATTAAAAAAAAAAAAAACCCTTTCAAACTAGAGCATCCAATAGGTTTTGTAGTCACCTTCAATCATCACCATATGTCGATTTTTGTTTTCAAAGCTACCTTCAAGACTATCATTAAAAATTCCAACAAATATCAAGACATCCCTCACCTCCCAAATATGAGTTGAAAAAAAAAAAAAGAGACCTAAACAACCCAAACCCTAATGACAGCAGCAGTAAGAACAAATTCAAACCCAGTACCAAAACTCTCTCATTCTCTCTTTCTTGTCTCAAATCTTGAAATGGAATTTGGGAAAATGGAGAGAAGAAGAGGTGCAGTAGAGAAAAAGGAGAAATGATAAAAGAAAATTAGGTTTCTGCTAAGGCCATTTTCGACAATCTAATTATGTGGGACTCATAAAAGTTGAGGTCAAAATGCTATAAGTGAAAGATATGAAAAGTGGTGTTAAATGTAAAATTAAAATTTTCAAAGGTACTATTATTGAAATTAACCCATTTTTCAAAAGAGTTAACTAATCTTCATGAACGAACATATAAAAAATGATAATAATAATAATAATAATAATAATAATAATAATAATAAAATAGTGAAAAATAAACAACTTATGCTCAAAAGGATTGACAAATTGCAAGTTTATTTAAACAATCTGATGGTAAAAGACTAGAATTCCTCAGCATAGTAGCTCATTATCCCTTTCTTCTCTTTCTAATAACAAAAAACTATTTCTTTTCCACTCCAAAGAGACTGAAAGGCAAGCCGTATAAGACTCGACACATTTAGTATGAATCTGTAATATTCGCAATTTCAATGTACATATTTCCTTTCTAAGGAATTATTTTCACCTTATTAAAATATTTGTGAAAAAGCTCGGTTGAGGGCTTTTGAAAGATTTTGTGAGTTTTAATGGGTCGAGAAGACTCAAAATTGATTTCTAAGCTCGAAAACGGACCTTATAAGTCGAAAGGGCCACAACAGTGCATGTTTTTACGAAAGTCAACTTTGACCGAAAAAGTCAAAGTTTGACCGACAAAAAGTCAAAGGGTTGACTTTACGAGATTTTCGAGATACGGTCTGGAAAGAGTTCCGAGGATGATGTTTCGTGAAATAAATAGCAAGAATAAGCCTTAATATGTCCCTAGAAAATCAAGCACACTAAGTTAAGATTTAAGGGCAAAAAGGGGTTCGGAAAATTAAGGAAAATATTTTTTTCAATCCAAAATTCACACAGATAAATTTTGTACTTCGGTACGATATAAAAATATTGTGTTTTGGTGAACTACAATATTAGAATTATCTGTGTAGCACAAAGAAAAGAAAAATGAGTTTTGGAGAACAAAAATGGCCAAATAAGGCCTAGTAAGTGAAGGACATCTTGCCCATACCTCATGACTTCAGGATCCACTAGCTAAAGTTGGAGATGTGGAAGCTTCTCCTCCACTCAAAGGTTTGGCAGCTCAAGGGAAAAAGGAAGAAAAAGCCACAATTTTGGGGCCAAATCACTAACCACTCAAACCTCTCCATTGTCTATAAATACCCCTCCCATTTCCCTATTCCTTTTATTGAGAAATTGCAGCCAAACTCTAGCAAAATTTCTTTAGAAAATCCGGCAGCCAAGAGGGAGAGAAGGAGAGGAGAGATCCAAAAATTTACTTAGGGTTTTCACTTCTTGAGTGTTCGGTTTTGCAAGGGTGAAAGCGAGGAGAGTTCGAGAAATTTTCTTGTGGGTTTCTAGGGTGAGGCCGACCAAGAGAGAGAGGAGAAAGGGTGAGTGAAACTTGAAATTTTTTTTGAGGCTTCTGATCAAGGAGTGCTTGGCTCTGGAGAGGAGAAATCTGAAAGCCAACCGAAAAATTTTGGGGTCCCATTGGAGGTGTAGCCGTGGGTCTTGGAGCAAGGGAGGAGCAGGAGAAATTTTGGGTGACCAAATTTGGCTTTGGTCTAGGTAATTTCTAAAACCCTAAACCTCTAATTTTAAGCTTAATTTCAAGTTTAATTTGAGGTTCGATTGGGTTGTAAGGACTTAAGTCCATTTTCAAGTTTGTGCCCTAATTTTTGGTGTGTGCTTGATTTTGCTAGATCTAGGTTTGAACGGCTTAAATCTTGCTTGATTTATGTTTGATTGATGGTTGATTTTTATGCTAGAAAACTTAGGTTGTATGTCCCCCAATGTGTGGCCGACATGTAAGACCCGAAATTTTGAAGACTTGTAATCTCCTTGTTCATAAGGAATTAGAGTCTAATTTATTTATCCATGATATGTTATATGAAAAATTATAAATAATAATGAGAAATTCATAATTTTATTTAAATAATGTTCGAGTCCTCATTTAATGATTTTGAGACTCAATTAATGTTTTACGCGCCAAGAATGAAGTTTTTAAAGGAAAAAGAACGAAAAAGGATGAAATTTCACGAAAGTCAAAAGTTTGACCAAAAAAGTCAACTTTGACCAAAAAGTCAAAGGGTTGACCAAAAGTCAAAGGGTTGACCAAAAAGTCAAAGTTTGACCGTGACGGGTCACAACGTCGACTTTACAAGTATGATGAAGGAATATGAAAAGAATCTCCGAAAATGGAGTTTTATAAGACGTAAATCCACCCTAAAAAAATCAAGCACACCGAAAAAGAACTAAGGGTAAAAAGGTCTCCGAAAAATTGGAGAAAGAGAGTTTCGGTCCAAAAATTTAATGGAATAATTTTTGGATCAAAATATAAAATAAGAATGCTCATCACAGTGTTGGAAATAACTGTAGAGCGCAAAAGGAGCCGTGAAAGAACGAGACGGCCAAACAAGGCCTTGAAAGAGCTAGTGGAAGATGACATCAACTCTTGACATCACCCTCCACTAACTCAAGACTTCAAATGGCAGCCCCCTACCCCCCATGAAAGTCCGGCCAACTAGACAAGGAAAAGAAAAGAAATGGGTTAGTTTTGGTAACTAGATGATCCACCAAAGTCTAACCAAGTCAAGGACACATACCCATGCTTGTGATATCATTCTCCACTCACCAAAGATTAAATAAGTGAGCTTGTCCTCCCCCCATCATATTCGGCTGCCCCAATGAAAGAAAGAAAGAAAAGAAATAAAAAGGGGACAAGAAGGTATGGCATAAAGCCATAAATTAAGGACCCAAAAGGTGGGTTAAATGAGAGATTTTTCTAGAAGCTTTTAGAGCCAACCATGGGCTGCCATCTACCCCTTTTTCTCTCCACCAAATCCGGCCACTCAACCCCCCAATATCCCCCTTGGATTCGGCTACAATGAAGGAAAGAAAAGAGACAAGACTTAAAGCCTTAAATCAAGGAAAAGTGCACCAACTCTTGTCCATCAAGTCCCCTCACCCTCTAGTCATTTTTGGTTGAACAAAAATGAGTTAAACCCATGCTTTCCCTCTCCACAAATCCGGCTGCTGCACAAGGGAAAAAGAAAAAAAAAAATGGGAACAAAGGCTAGACATCAAGCCTTAAATCAAGGAAAAGGTGCAACCACTCCTATCCATCAAATCCCTTCTCTCTCTAGTCATTTTTGTTGAACAAAAGTGAGTCAAACCCATGCTTAGCTCCCTTGGAAACTTTGGCAGCAAGCCCCCCCTCAAGTCCCTTAATTTCGGCTGCAAGGAAAGACAAGAAAGACTTGACACAAAGCCTTGAATCAAGGACAAGAAACCAACCACCAAGTCACATCACAAGTCCTCCCTTTCCTTGTGCCTTTTGGGGGAAAAAGAGAGCCAAAAACTCTCATTCTCCCTCGGTCATTTCGGCAGCAAAGAGGAAGGAGAGAGAGAGGAGAGCTAGAGAAAATTTGAGAAAAAGTTTGGTGAGCTTTTGAGTGTGTTGGCCGAACAAGAGAGTGAGCAAGAAAGTGAGAAGATTTTTGGTGAATCCACCAAGGGGGTAGCCGAACCAAACAAGAGGAAAAAGAGGTAAGGAAGAACTTGGTTTTTCTTCTTGTTGATCTTGGATTAAGGGTCGGTTTTGTGGAGCATTAGAGCTAACAAAAAAATAAAATTTTGGATGCATTTCTTTGTCAAAGCCGTGGGCTAGAGCAAGCCAAGAATCAAAGGGAAACTTTGGATTTCAAAAGCCCTAACTTGGGTTGAGGTAAAATCTCTTAAACCACCTTGAATCTAAGCTTTATTTAAGTGTTTTTAAGGTTGATTCAAGAGATTTGTAAGGACATAAGTCCATTTAATTTTCAGCCCTATTTTTGGTGTGTATGTGCTTGATAGGTTAGGGTTGGTTGGCTGATTTTTTTATGCTTGATTGCTTTCAAATTTGTGCTTGAAAATGATGGATTTTTTTCATGCTAGAAAGTAGGTTGTATGTCCCATAAGTTTAGGCCAAAAATCTGCCCTTGGCAGCCAAGAGAGCTTGCTAGACTTAGGGTTGGATTTTGTGTGATGGTATGTGATGATGCATGAGTAAGAACCATGTAACCCTAATCATTTTAATTTTCGAATTTGGGGTTGCATGAGTAGAATGAGATGGATTTATAGGTTGTAATGGGACGTTAGAGGCGCTGCTTGATGTTGTCTAAGCTCCCGATGTGATCGGTCGAGTTAGTTCCGCGAAGTAGGACGTAAACCGAAAACAACACTCAAAACTGCCAGTTCGGTTTCGAACCCGAGCAGTTTCTGGAAAATGAAAATATCATGCCCTTAGAGGCCGAATGAGGTAAAAGTTAAAACACGAAAGTTGTTTGGAACAACTTTTCCTAGAGGATGCGCAGACAGAATCTCGAAATAAGGCTCCAAAGGCCTCCATTTTACCCGAAACCCGTGGCTGAACCCTGGGACGTTCTCCACACCGTTTTTCAGAGTTAACCCGTTTTCAAATAAAAACTGGTACTGATCTAGGCCGAACTAGATTTTGTGTAAAACACGAAAGTTATAGCATTTTTGGATAGCTACAACTTTCATGAAGACAAGTTTTTCAGATTCCGAACCGATTTTTAAACTGGGCGCGTTTTGTGAGAGACGCGCAGAGAGTCCGAAATCAAGCAAATGAATCTCACGAAAATCTTTTCTAGAAAAATCATGAAGTGTTCTTAAATGATTATTTTAGCTTCGAAAACCGTTCCAAAGATGGTTTCCGACCCCAAATGATTTTATGAAATATTTATTTCGAAAACCATGAATTTTAAAGGACTCGGGTTTGAAATTCACATTTTTCCATAAAGTAAAGAAAAAGAGGGTTTCGACCAAACATTTCCAAGCTAAAGGAAATAATAAAATTTAAGCCAATGAATTTTCTAATTAAAGGGGTTAGAATTTTTACAAGCAAAATGAAGGATTTTTGGAAGATAATCACACAAGATTTCCCAAAAATAAGGAAGAGAAATTTTAAAGTAAAATTGGTAAACAAGCCGATTACAAACGGTAATCGGATATTATATCCGAGTTACAAACCCAAGGATAACCAAGGGTTAACAAAAGGTTGACCCAAGGTTAATTAAGGTTAACCTTAAGGGTTACCCAACATAACCCTAAGGGATACCCACATGTATATTGGGCTAAAATTTAATGAGTTAATGGAAATAACCCAATAATAAGGATGTATGAGCAAAGCCTAATAAGAGAACAAGGCTCTAACCAAAAAGGTTACCCAATGTAACCTCATAAGGACTTATCCAAGTTCAATAAAGAATGGGGATAAATATGGCCTAGATGGATATCATGAATAGGGGACATACAACCAAAAGTAAATGTGAGTGTTGGTAGGTCACCAACACCTTACGAAAGGATTCTGATCCTATATTTTTGGGTATATCAGGAAAGTGAATTGCGGTTGCCGACGATTTAAGGGACGCGATTCTAAGGATACGGCACTAGAGGTAAGTACAAACCTCACCTGGAGTATGAAAAATAGTAAACTATGTTCAAGTATGTGGTTTCAAATATGCTGCAATATGTTGTGTGCTATATCTATGAAATGCCATGTTTTATGAAAAGTGCTATTTTTGCAAAAGATTATAAAAGTGTTATATTTGCAAAATGTCATGTTTATAAAAATGTCATGTTTGCAAATGCTATGAATGAAAAGAATGCTATGCCATGTTATTAATGAGATGAAAAGTATGTTATCGTATAGTGACATCATAAGGTATGTTCACTAAAGATAAATAACATGGTAAGAAATCACAAGTAAAGTGTCGTACCAACCTCCCCCAAGGTGGAGGATTTTTATGTTAAAATTATGGATTCGCCCTCTCGTTTATGTAAGAGGGTGTAATCATTTATGTTTTCCTGGAGCAGTTAGGGACTTGCAATCCCATCTAACTGTATGTAGAGGCACGCTATATGTTAAGGGTACGTACACTAAGGGGCCCATAAGAAAGATAAGAAAGTTAAAGAAATGCATAAATGGAACATAAATGGTTCACGCATATGCATATGATGATGAATGTTTTCATGATGTTTTAAATGTTTTGTGAGTTTATGTTCGTGCTTACTGGGCGAAAGCTCATCAAGTTATATTTCATACTGTAGGTAAGAAACCCGCAGCTTAATGCTGGGCATTGTTGGAGCGGTGTGGCGGCAAACGAAGGCGGTATGGATACCACTACGCATGGTTTCCGCAAATCTTTTGATAAGTAAAGAAGTTTGTACATATAAGTATGTATGGTAAAGACAAATTAACCCCATAAGCTACGATAAGAGAGTGAAGTCCAAGTTTAAAGAAAACTAATAGTAGATCAAGAATCTAACCAAGAGGTTATCCAACGTAGCATCTTAAGGGGATAATCAAGTTCAAATTATTCCCAAACAATAGAAGGCCTAATTGGACAAGTCAGACCAGTCGGGGACATACAACTAGGTTTTAGTAGGTGTGTTGGTTAGGGTACCAACATTCTACAACAAAAAGTAGAATCTCACCTATGTCCTTTCTCAAGCAGGAGAGGGCTTGTAGCTGTACTCCAAGTCAGGACAGCAACTGTGAGGGCATAGCAAGAAAGGTAAGTACAACTCCACCTACAGTATAGGCTCTAGTTGATGCTTACCAAAGTAAGATTAGATGTATGCTAGGGGTGCATGTGAATTATGTTCTATGTACTGCTTTATGATTCGTGCGATGCTATCTGTGTTTAGCTGTGCCATGTTTATGATTGAAAGATGTTATTGAAATGACATGTAAAGTTTAGAAAGCATGTTAAGCATGATGTGAATGCTAGTATGATTTAGGATTTTGTGACATCACGATGCATGTTCACTAATCCCTATGAGACTAATGGACTCAAAATTGAGTTAAAGAAAAGATAAGAAAGAAAGAAGGCAAGCGAGTTTGCCGGTGTAGTACCACCCGTCCGAGGTCGGGTAGAACTGTGGTGTGAGTTGGATTGGGCTGGCCGCCCCAACCACTCCATAGTTGCGCGCCGGGTACGAACACCAAGGTAAGGGCCCTAAAAGAAAGATAAGCAAAGAAAGTAAAGATGAGCATAACTGGACCATGCATGTATAGGCATTGTTAGATTATGCAATTATGAATGATGTTATGAATGGTTATGTGTTGTATGTATGTTAAGATAGAATTGTATACGATATGGTTATATGTACGTTGCGGACGAGATAGTTGTACTTGCTGAGCGAAAGCTCACTGTCTTACGTCTATGCTGTAGGTAAGCAGCCTGCAAACAAAGCATGATGCAAGGTGGCGAGGCGTAGGCAGGCGAACTGTGAAATCGTGGGATATTAATGCCGCTACGCGTTTTGGAAAAATTAAGTACTCAGTATTATGTAAATATGTTTATTTAAAAACATCTTTTTAAGTTGCATGTTTTAATTATGTATATAAAAAAAAAAAAATTTTCCGCTGTGTTTTGGCCCTATAAGTAAGTATGTAAGTAAGGTAACGGCCTGTGCTAGGCGGGTCGTTACAGAGTTGGTATCAGAGCGGTTCCCTGCAATAAGATTTCACAGTCTGCCAGCCATCGCCGCCATCATTGTAAGTTAAGTTTTTATTTTATTTATTTTTACGCACCAGTATTTATTTATGAGATTATGTTATGTTAGACGTGAGAGATGGATCCCGACTTGGTATACGCCGATCGCGATATAGCTGAGGCATTTTACAGAGCACGACCTCTGCTCTACGACAGCACAGAGCAGTCAGTCCTGATAGTAGATTGGGTGTACGATATGGAGACAATCTTCCGCATTTGCCACATCGGAGACCGTCTACGGGTTCTGTTAGCGAACCGGTGTCTTATTGCTGACGCCCGACGGTGGTGGATGATAGACGGAGAGCGCCAGATGCCCAGTAGGACATGGGCATACTTTCGCGCCTTAGTTGTAGCACGTTATGGGCCAGCCCCGCCTGAGGGACCAGGAGGCGCCGCACAGTATCGAGATACCGCGATTTACCGAGATATGCAGCACCAGCGCTTCCAAAGTTTGGCTGCCGATTGGCATGCCTACCCCCACGAGTCGATGCTGCACTACTGCCAGCGTTTTCGGGAGGTTATGCTGCCTTACATTCTGCAAGACATACCACTTCCACAACTCCAGACACTGGTGACTTTACGAAATGGAGTTCCACCTCCGATCCGACCCTATGTCATCGAGCCCACGCTTGGACGAACGATGGAGGACATGATGGAGTCCATCATGGAGGCGGAGGTCATCGCTCACAATGCACAGGCTGATGTGTATGTAGCCCAGCACGAGGTACCCGTCGACGAGGTTGGTCAGGCGAGTCCCGTGTACGAGCCGGGTCCAGTTTTTCCCGAGGATCCGATTCCCGACGTCCCCGAGCAGCAGGTTCCAGTGATGAAGGCCGAGGTCCACGAGGGAGTAGAAGACCACATGGATGACGACGATGATGACAATGGAGTAGTGCCAGTGATAGACATACCGAAGGACCCTCCACTCGTTATCCTCCTCAGCGATGACGAGGATGAGGAGGCAGAGGCGGAGCCAGAGGCCGGGCCGGACGTCGAGATTATCGAGATCGATGACGACGAGGTGATAGTCGTCAGCGACGATGAGGAGTTCGAGGATGACCCCAAGGAGATCCTTTTCCATGACGGGGATTGGGACCCAGACACCGATGCCGACTTCGACGTCTCGATATACACGTTTGAGGTCGTTTGTTAGCTTCGAGAGCGTCTGTATATATTTTGTTTTGTGATTTTGTGTATGCACTTTTGACTAGGATCTTATGTATAGGATGGAAAGTGTCTAACACTTTCCATCCCAGCCCTAATATTATACGATGGAAAGTGATAGACACTTCCATCACCTTTTTGACAGGGCATATATATATTGTATGATGGAAAGTGATAGACACTTCCATCCCATTCTTTTTGACCATGTATATATGACGGTAGAGTGACAGATACTCCCGTTACATTGTTGAGCCATGTTTATACGGCTTGATGGTAAAGTGATAGACACTTCCATCGTGTATTTTTGACTAGGTACATAAAAGATATGTGTGCACAGTTTAATGAAAGTTATATGTAATTACAGTATGGTAAATTACAATGTACAGAGTATGTACTTAAGAATTAGTATT
Organism: Ficus microcarpa; assembly: GCA_025413485.1. Taxonomy (NCBI): domain Eukaryota; kingdom Viridiplantae; phylum Streptophyta; class Magnoliopsida; order Rosales; family Moraceae; genus Ficus; species Ficus microcarpa. Next base: position 21,146,632 of record CM046385.1, read on the forward strand.
ATATTGTACTTTTGAAAGTGTACAAAGAGGCCGTGCAGATACGACATATGTATGACATGAGTTTGTCTATTATGAAAGTTAAATTATGATTATAAAAGCTATGATATACTAAGTATCTAGTGAGATGTTATAGTACCTTTTTCATTATGATATGAAACATATGATGATTTTATGATGTGATATGTGTGAGATGGATGCGTTAGTATACGATGAGTTAAGTTATGCATGAAAGGAAAGATATTGACGATATAATGATATCTTTTATTATGATAGAGCTTAGAAGATGGTACGTCCAAGGAGAGCGATACCACAAAACCCGCCAGAGCCAAACCTCGTCACCGTTGTAGCCGACCTACAACGACAGCTGCTAGAATCGCAGCATGAGACAGCGAGACTTCGAGCTCAAGTAGCTCAGATGCAGCAAGGACCCCGGGTTAACGAAGTCCCACCCCAAGCTCCACCGGCACCACTAGTAATGCCACCCGTGGTGCCACCGGCACCAGTGGCACAACCAGCCGTCCAACCGGAGGTTCAACCAGGAGTCCCTATGAACGCCAATGTTTCGATGGCACCTACGGGAGTCCAACCGAACCTGCCGCCAGTCAGGGAAGATCTACTGTACGAGCGCTTCAGGCGGATGAAGCCGCCAGAGTTCGACGGCACGGCAGACCCGATCGCTATCGACAACTGGCTGATTGACATCCAAGTCATATTGGATTTCATGAGGCTAATTGAGCAGGAGAAAGTCCTTTGTGCATCCTTTGCCCTCAAAAAGGATGCAAGACACTGGTGGATGACGGTGCAGATGCGCCGGGACGTCACGACGATGAACTGGCAAGACTTCGTGGCAGAATTTCAGACAATTACTATAACCAGGAGATCCTTGCGGTCCAGCAGGATGAGTTCACTAACTTTCGACAAGGATCGATGACGGTTATGGAGGCGGTGAAGAAGTTTGAGCAGCTGGCTCGGTTATGCCCGGACTTAGTACCGAGTGAAAAAGAGAAGGTCCGGAGGCTGATGAAGATGTTCCTGTGATACCTAGAATTTCATGTTGCCATTTTCCTTCTAAAAGAGGAATTATGAGCATATGTTGTGATGTTTACGGAAAAACTCAGTTAAGAGTTTTTCACACGTTTTACGAAGTCTTATGGCTCAATAAGACTCAGAACAGATTTTTAAGGTTAGAAAACGCCCTTTCAGGTCGAAAAGGACGAATTAGGACGCAGTTCCGAAAAAGTCAAAGTTTGACCGAAAAAGTCAACTTTGACCAAGAAAATCAAAGTTTGACCAAGAGAGGTCAACGGTTGACTCGACAATGAAAAATGATGCAGTATGAGAAAATACTACAAAATATGTCAGTATGGGCGAGATAGCCCAAGTAGACAGTAGAAATACCCTAGAAATCAAGCATCCCTAGCATTAGTTAAGGTTAAGAAGGACATTTTTAGTCAAGAAGTCACCCAAAAGGACCAGTCAAAGTCAAAGGGCAAAAATGTCAAAATTTTCACTTTTGGGGCAAAAGTGTAAATTTTGGAAAATATGTGAAGTAAGTTAAGTGGCGTTATTAGATGATGTCAACATGAGGCAATGACTTGCCTAACAAGCAGAAATAAGGACCGGCCACTTTTGGGGGTGAAATTGAAAGGATTTTTGTCTTTCGGGGCAAAAATGTAATTTTAGAAAATATGTGATTCAAGTATGAGAAAATCACATAAAATCATGAAAAGAATGATATTTGCTTGAAAAGCAAGCATTATGACCAATTATGAAGTTTAAGGGCGTAAATGCAAAAATTTTCACTTTTGGGGCAAAAGTGTAAATTTTAGAAATTTGATGATATGAGCGTATGAAGTCACCAAGATGATACCATCATAAAAATAAGATGGGTGTGTTGATTTATAGGACAATCGGACACCTAGAGGGCATTTTTGCAAGAATTTCCATTTTAGTGGGCAAAAGTGCAATTTTAGAAAATTGTGAGGTAAGCGATGATGTAAGCAAGTGAGGTCAGCCATGACATCACCCATGCCAGCTGCTGCTGAGCTAAAGACAGCCAGCCACCGTGGGGGAGAAAGCAAGAAAAGTGGAAAATTTAGGGGCCAAACTCTAATTTTCACAAAGTTGAAAAAGTCTATAAATACCCATGCATTGGACAGATTTTGGTGCAGAAAAATGGAGAAAACTAGCTGAGTTCTGGCCAAAAATCTCCAGAAAATCCAAATGCCAAGAGGAAGAGAAAGAGCAAGAGAAAAAGTTGGAAAACCCATGTGAGATGCCTATGGGTGTGCACGGTTTTGGAGCTTGATGCAAGCAAGGAAAATCTGGAAATTTTTCCAGATTTTCTGACCAAAAAGCCGTGGGAAGAGAGGAGAGAAAAGTGAAGAAAATTTTCAGTCTAAACCCAAGGGTGTGCCGAGCATGGAGAAGATAAACCAACCATGGAGCCAAGGAGGATTTTTCGTGCTTGGTGGGTGGCTGTTTCGGCCAAGAAGGGAGCCGAAAATTTTATGGGTCTTAGGGGCAGCAAGAGGGTTGGCCATGGCTGCAAGGAGTCACCAAGATGGTGAAAAATTTTTGGTGCAATTTGGAGCCCAAAACCGAGCAAGAGAGCAGCCAACCAAGGGGACAGGATTTTCGGATCCATGAGCCCTAATCAAGCCAAGGGTAAGTCAAGGTAAACCCTTGAATTTTAAGTGAAATTTTCCATGCAAGATGATGGATTGATTATGTGTATGTTTGTGTGTGAGCATGGCTGAAATTGGAGCCCCTTTGGAGGGGAGAATTCGGCTGCAAAGAGGCAAGTAGGCAGTGGGAGTTTGGCTCCAAGGAGGTGAACCAACTTCCGGATTTTGTGAGGTAAAGCCCTAAACCCTAAAGCTTTTGGTTCAAGCTTTAATTTGGGTATTTATGATGTATTTTCAAGCAAGAATGTAAGGGCATAAGCTCAGAAAATTTTGGTTATGCTTAGGCTAGGAATGTGATGCTTGATTAGGGTGTATGGTTAGCTAGTTAGTATGCATGATTTTTGTGTGCATGTGTGTTATGTTTTATGATTTCATGAATGCTTTGTTTGCATGAAATTTGGTTGGTAAGTCCCTGCCCTAGGTGCAGCCGAGTAAGGCATGAATGCTAGGAGGTTAGACCTAGTTTCGGTTTGGTTTGTATGATGCCGAATCCATGTTTATACAACCCTAGAACACATGCAAACCTAGGTTTAAGTAGTCCAGTTTTGGTTTGCATGGCCACGAGGGAATGACATGTCAACACATGTGGGACGTTAGTTAACGTGCATGTTGTTCATTTAGGCTCCCGAGTGATCGGTTGAGTTAGATCCCGCGAAGTAGGACGCGTAAAATCAAGTAAGCACGAAACTGGTAGGTTCGGATTAATCTACCCAGTTTTCGTAAACGAAAAATAGCAGGCCTTTAGAGGCCGATTTTGGAAAAACGTAAAACACAAAAGTTGTCCGGAACAACTTTTTCTAGGGGGCTACAATAGCCTTCAAAAATGCCAAAACCCATGGCTAAGCATTTAAGCCCCCAGACCCAGTTCGTTCCAGGAGTCAGCCAGTTTCAACTCAAAACTGGTACGAAACTAGGCCGAATTAGGAGTTTTGTAAAACACGAAAGTTTTAGCAATTTTCGAGAGCTAGAACTTTCGTGAAGAAAAATTTTTCAGATTACGTACCGATTTTAAAACAAAAATTGTTTTATGAAGGGTGCTCAGGGAATCCGAAATCCCTGCACCACAAGTTTTATCAAGTGATTCTAGAAAATGGTTTTTCAACCTTAAACAAGTATTTGACTCGGAAAATCGTTCCAAAGACGGTTTTCAACCTAAAATGATTTTACGAAGCATAAATCCATGATTTTGGATTTTATGAATTAAGTTAAGGATTTTTACACGAAAAGTGAAATTTTGGGATTTTTCCCTAAGTGTTTTTCCAAGTATGGAAAAATGATTTTCAAGCAAAGTTTTAGCTCACGTATAGTTCACGTATGGTAATCGGGGATTATGCCCGAGTTGCTGGGTCAAGCCCGAGACCCAAAAGGTTGACCATAGTTGACCAAAGTTGACCATGGTTGACTTTTGGTTGACTAATAGCATAGAGTTAGTTTATCCTTACGAGTTATCCAAAATAACCCAAAGGGATACAGTTTAAGTTCAACTAAAGGGTTGTTAGATATGACCCGATAGTTTCAGATTAAGATAAGTAACCCTTAGAGGTTTAGTTTTGGCTTGGCACGCCAGGTTACCGTTGGTAACCAAGTTAGACGCTTTGCACATAAGGGACATACAACCAATATCATGTAAACATGTTGGTTAGTTTACCAGCATTTTCACGAGTTTAAGTAGACCATGTCCTTGTCGAGCAGGCAGAACCTGCAGCTGTACCCGGGAGAGGAACAGCACTAGAAGGGACAGTTAAGCAAGAACGAAGGACGGAAAGGTAAGTACAATTCCGCCTACAGCATGAACACGTGTTTGTTTGCATATGATGTGTTTAAGAAATCATGAATGGGATTTCATGATTTACGATGTTATGCAGTATGTACATGTTATGTGTTATGTGTTATGATGTTATACAATATGTCCATGCATGTTAAGCATGCAGTACGTTTCATGTTAGGATAAGCAGTATGTTCATGTTATGTACATGTTATGCAGTATGTTTATGTTATGTCAAGCATGTAGTATGTTTTATGTTAAATTTTGTGACATCACGAAGCATGTCCACTAAAAATAATTCACATGGTAAGCAAGAGATAAGTTAAGTAGGACATGTTGTGTTGTACTGACTTTGCCTCCGTGGTAAGTTAAAACGGCATGTTCCATGTTTTGACTTGATATGGAAGGACTGCCTCCACTACTCCATGTTAAACTATGTGTTTCATGGTTTAAGTTGGTTTGGTCGGACTACCTTCAATCACTACATGGTTATATACCAAAGTACATACACACATGTTATAGGAGCAAGATAAGATCAGTAGAAAGACCATAAAAGATTTTAATAATAAATCATAATTGGTTAACGTTTTTGGTACATTTAGTTGCATGCGGATAGGATGTTGTGCTTACTGAGCTTTTTAGCTCATTGCTTACGTTTATGCTGTAGGTAAGTTCCTACCGGCACTTCCTAATACAAGCTGTGGAGAGATGGCGCAACAGAATGTGAAACGTGGGTATGGACTGCTACGGGATTTCCGAAATGTGTTTGAAATGAAAATGTGTTTTCATTATGTTTAAGCATGTATGTTTCAGTTTTCAGTTTTAGTAAGTATGGCAAGCAAGTTGCCACGTGTTGTACCGGTCCACTATAGGTCGGGTCTGGTCCACGATTTAGATTATGTATGTATGTATGTATGTATGGAGCTTTCCTCATAGGTGAAAGCTCAGTACTCGGTGAGTACATCAGAAACAGTAAGAGTTTATAAAAGAAAAGCAGTTTTAAGTTATGCTTTAATCGAGTTTAAAGTTTTATGATTTCCGCAAAAGATGTTTTCTAGTAACGATTTTAGAAAAGAAAGAAAAAAAAATTTACTCTAGAAATTGGGTAACTTAATTTTTCAATCAAGCAAGTAAGTAAGTAATTGTTACGAACCGAACCCAACCCCAAGTTCGCGTGGTCAGACACCGCGTGGGCTTGGTGGCGATATGTCGGGGCGTGACAGTTCCGGACCGACATCGCCAAGCAAGTGAACGCCGGTAGCAGCCCGCCCACCACGGTGTCTGACTGCATTAGTCGGGCGATAAGGGCCGAATACTGGATCAATCAGGATAATGAGGCACGGGCACAGATTTTCAAGGCCAAGAAGAAGAGAAGGCAGCAGCGAAGCCCACACAGCCCCGGCAAGGTTGGAAGACCTCTCAAAAAGGCCAACCAAGCAACCCTGCTCAAGGTTCCAAACAGTTTAGAAGGAACAAGAAAAAGGGGAATTTCTCAAGCCAGGGCCAGCAGAAGAATTTCCAGCAGAAGAAAAATAACCGGGGAAACGAGGGGAACAACGCTAGTTATCCCTCCTGTGCGAAGTGTGGACGGAAACACCCCTGAGTGTGCTGTAATGCCTCGACCTGGCGCCGGTGCGCTACTCTACTGTTTGCTACTAACTACTTACTACTACTGCTGACTACTGAAAATAATACTTACTTAGTATTCGAAAACACAGCGGAAAATTTTTTTTTTTTTTATATCGTGCTGATTAGCACGTAACTGCTCTGAAAATACAATTCTCAATTAACATATCTAAAAAGATGTAAACACGTAGCGACTTCCATTCCCCACGATTTCACATTGCCCGACCACACTCCTCCATCTTGTATCAAATATTGCTGAAAGGTTGCTTACCTACAGCATAAACTTAAAACAATGAGCTTTTACTCAGCAAGTACAACTCCTATATCGCAATATATATACTACTAACATCAGAACATGTCAACACTGCATTGAACATATACTGGCAACTACTGCACACGTACTGCTAACTGCTGCACTGAACATAAACTGATAAACATATGCATGAACCGGTTATGTTCATATTATGCTCTGTTATCTGCTGCTAACTTACCTACTGCCTTTCTTACTTAATCTGCTAATGGGCCCCTTACTGAGGTGAACGTACCAGGCGCGCAACCATGGAGTGGTTAGGGCGGCCAGCCCTGTTCAACTCAAACCATAGTCCAAACCCGACCTGCGAGCGGGTGGTACGACACCGGCAAGTTTACTTGCCATCTGAACTGCCTTTAAAGTCTATCTGAGACTTTTTGTTCTTATAAGATTTAGTGAATATGCATCATGATGTTCCTATTCTTAAATCATACTTACTACTGAAATCTGAACTTACATACTGTATGGCATCTATAAAACATGTTATCTAAACATGGCATCTAGTATAGCATATAGCATATAGCACATAGCACTGAACACTGAACATTGAACACTGAACTCATCTCTAAGTAAGTATACAACTACTTTCCTATGCTTTTGGCGGCGTTGTACTTACTGTTTCTATCTCTGATGCTAAGCTGCTCCGTTTCCACGTTTAGCTACTGGGTACGTCCTGCTTAACCGAATGACATAAGTAAGGTCTCTAATCTATGACCATAATATGTTGGTCTTCAACCAACATTCATACATGCTCGGTTATATGTCCCCTCCTAAACTATAAACTATCTCATGCATGGTTACACTAAGTAACCTTATCACTTTGGGTTATATCTGATAACCCCATGAAATCGTATCTCGTAACTTACTAGATTACGTTGGATAACCTTTTCTGCTAAACTCTGTGCTCATAACTGAACTGAATCTCTACTAGGTTAACTCACGTTAACCTCTAAGGTTACTAAGGTCAACCATCTTCGGGTCAAGCTTGGGCTTTGGGCTAAGCCTGGTAACTCGGGTGTAAATCCCGGTTACATTTCGTGACTACTAACTTGCAAACCTTGAACTTGAAAAACTTTACTTTCTTTAAATTTCTGAAAAAGTTAGGCAGTTAAGCCCAACGTTCTCTAAAACTTCCTGACAGATAGAACTACTTTTATAAAACATCTGAGGGTCGGAAACTGCCTTTGGAACAGTCACCATGTTCAAAACATTGTTTTTAAATCAAAAACAGTTTTTCCTAAACTGGTTCTAGAAAATTCTGTGCAGGAATTTCTTGATCCCTGCGCAGTTTTCCGAAATTAGATTGTATTTAAAAATCCCTTTGGAATCCAAAAAAGTTATCTTCATAAAAGTTCTAGCTCTCGAAGAGTTCTAAAACTTTCATGTTTTACAAAAATTCTAATTCTGCTTAGATCAATACCAGTTTTAATTTGAAACTCGTTGATCATAAAAACTAGGTCTGACTGGACCACTCTCGGTTTTTCATGAAAACAGAGGCCTTTGGAACCTCATTTTGGGAAACAGTCCACGTTGCCCCCTAGGAAAAACCCTACTCTACAACTTTCATGTTTTAGGTTTTTGCCCATTCGGCCTCTAACGACCTGCAATTACCACTTTCCTGCGACTGTCCAGTTTGGAACCCGAACTGGCAGCCTTGGCTAATTAAAATCGGTTACGTCCTAATTCATGGTTTCTAACTAGACCGATCACTTCGGGAGCTTAATGACAAAACATGCAACGTTTCTAATGTCCCGCATATTCTAACATGTCTTCCCAACGTACCCATGCAGCCCTCTAATGCGGTTACATAAAACCATGGCTGCATGGTTCTATCTCTTAGCATACATCAACCATTCAAGTCAAACAATGCTATATCATTCAAACTAACATCCTAACATGCATTCTTGCTCTTACTAACATACTTGGGGACATATAATTTCATTCATGTTTCTAACATGCAACCTATGGTCAATGAAACATAGGCATAAAACATAATTGCATAATTTAAACCAACCACCCTTAAGCTAGCAAATCAAGCACAAAACTTTAGCTAATGGGCACAAAATAAAATGAGCTTATGCTCTTACAAACCATAGCTTGAAATACATTTAAACTTTACTTTAAAAAGTTTAAATGAAGCTAGGATTAGGTTTTGGAAAAATACCTTGAAATAGTAGGGTTGGCTTAAGGTTTGAACCAAAAATCACCCCTTGGTTCTAGCTCCTAGAACCGGTTTTGGGCTCCCCAAAATGGCACCAAAAATTCAACTTTTTGGACCTCAAAATTGTCTCACCCAAGGCTCGGCTTCACTGCACTAAACCAAGCCAAAAATCTGAAAATTTTTCTGCCTACAACCTACCAAACCCGTGGCTGCACTAGGGAGAAAAATGGCTCCCAAAACTCACTCAAAACTCACCCTCTTGCTTGCTTACTCAAACCCAAAATTTTTTCCCAAAAATTGTGGTTCCTCACTGCCTCCCCCTGCTGCTAACCCACGGCTACAGCCATGGAATTGGCTGAAAAAAAATTTCAAACTCACCCTAAGGTTTTCTTCCTCACAAAACCGAAATCACTAAGCTTGGATCAAGAAATTTTTTTGGTTTCTCTCCTCCCTCTCACTCACGGTTTTGTTGCTGAAAATTGGGCAGAAATTGGCTGGGTTTTCTGATTTAAAATGGGGGAAAGGCACCTCTATTTATAGGCAGTGTGGGACACAAAAAAGTTTACATTTTGACCCCAAAATTTTTGAACTTTTACACTTTTGGCATGTGAGGTGGCCGGCCACTTTGCTTGTGGAGCAAGGCTATGGTGACATCATCATAGTGACATCATCCAAGTGACATTACATGCTTACATCACCAATTTTTCAAAAATTACACTTTTGCCCCAAAACTTAAAATCTTTGCAAAAATGCCCCTATGTGGCCGAAATTCTTTTCTTGGTGAACAAGCAAGAATTTTCTAGAATAAGACACTTGTCTTATCTTGCTTGGCTCACAAAAAAATTATGTTGTCATAAATCAAAAATGATGATGTCATAATTAAAAAGCCCTTTTTGACTATTTTTGTGAAAGTAAACTTATTTTCAAACTGAACATACTTAAATCTCTATACTGTGAATACTAATATACAGTATGGATTTTTATACTGCAGTCCAACTTTTTATCTGTGAAAAATCGGACTGAAAAATATTTTTTCTTCTTTTCTAAAATCCTTTTGCTCGGTGCCCTATTTTTACGTGCTTGATTTTTCTATGGCGGTTTTAGTTCTTAATTATGCTGTTCTATCTAAAACTGAGCTTCTACAGTATTTTTCTCATACTGCAGATCTTTAAAAATTATACTGCTGCACATTTGACCATTTTGGGTCAAACTTTGACTTTTCTGGTCAAAGTTGACTTTTTTGGTCAACACCTTGACTTTTCTAAAATGATGCAAAAATCGTCCCTTTCCATCCGAAAAGGCCAATTTCAAGTCAAAAACTTTCATTTTTGAGTCCTGTAAAGCTATACGGACCCATCTCGCATAATAAAGTTCTAAATCGAACTTTTTCGTAAATGCCTTCACGGCATACATTCAACTCCTTCTAAGGAGGAAATAGAGACATAGAAATCTTAGGTATCACATGTGCCGGATGGGTTCGACTGCCTGCTATGTGTGCGACAAAGAAGGGCACTATGCTAGAGACTGCCCACAGAACACTCAGAATCAGAACTAGCCATACCCCAACCGGAATGCTAACACTCGCCAGCTGCATGCTGTCCAGACCAGACTGGAAGGACCCTTGATCAATCAAGGCAGATTGGAAGCTCCTGAGCCTCAAGCCAGGATCTATGCCTACACCCGAGGAGATGTAGAAGCCGAAACGTCACACGTGGTGACAGGTCAGATCTTTATCTCCACTCTTAATGCAATTGCGCTGTTTGATTCTGGAGCCACCCATTCGTTTATATCATTGGAGTTCGCCCAGACGTTAGGAAGAGGTGTGGATAGATTAGAACAACCCCTGAAAACTTCTTTGCCATCTGGTGAGAGTTTGTGGTCCGACTTCTGGATTCGAAATGCTCCCATAGTTATTTGCGGTAGAGAATTATCCGTAGATCTCATCGCAATCAAGCTCCACGATTTCGATGTGATCTTGGGGATGAACTTTTTGGGGAAATATAACGCAACGATTGACTGCCGAAAGCACTGCGTGACGTTCAGCCCCTACGGTAAAGAGGAGTTCAGTTTTTGCGGGACGATGCCGGAGTTCGATCGCCAGATTCATTTCAGCCATGAAAGCCGGGAAGATGTTAGCTAATGGTTGCCAAGGGTATTTAGCTAACATAGTAGACAAGGAGCGAGAAGCGGAGTTAGAACCGGAAGATGTCCACATTGTGAGGGAATATGTGGATGTATTTCCAAAGGACCTACCCGGACTTCCACCAGAGAGGGAGATTTCATTCGAGATTGAGTTACTACCAGGAGTTGCACCCATCTCCAAAGCGTCATACTGCATGGCACCCGCTGAGTTAAGAAAGCTTCAAGTATAGTTGCAAGAGCTGTTAGATAAAGGATTTATCCCACAGAGTCACTCTCCGTGAGGAGTGCCTGTTTTGTTCGTAAAGAAGAAGGATGGGTTGCTATGGATGTGTATCGACTATCGCGAGCTGAACAAGATTACGATTAATAACAAGTACCCTCTTCCAATGATTAATGATCTGTTTGATCAATTAAGAGGAGCAGTTGTGTTTTCAAAGATAGATCTGCGCTCAGGCTACCATCAGCTCAGGATTAAAGAGGTAGATATCTCCAAGACGGCGTTCCGAGCGCGCTACGGGCACTACGAGTTTTTAGTAATACCGTTTGGACTAACCAATGCCCCAGCTGCTTTTATGGACCTCATGAACAGAGTGTTCAGGGACTATTTGGATAAGTTCGTTATCGTCTTCATCGACGACATACTAATTTATTCAAGGTCCAAGGAGGAACATGAACAATATCTAATATTAGAAATGGAGACGTTGAGGCAGAATCAGCTTTATGCCAAGTTCACGAAATGTGAATTTTGGCTGGAGAAAGTGCATTTCTTAGGGCATGTGGTATCGAAGGAAGAAATTTCAGTGGACCCAGCAAAAGTGGAAGCAGTTAGTTCGTGGTCAGCGCCCAAGAACGTTACGGAGATACGAAGTTTTCTTGGCTTGGCTGGATATTATCGACGATTTGTCGAAGGATTCTCCAAGATCGCTGCACCACTAACAGCTCTCACTCGGAAGGATAAGAAGTTTGAATGGACTCAGAAGTGCGAGGAAAACTTCCAAGAGCTCAAGAGAAAGCTAACAAGTGCACCTGTGTTGATAATTCCTGACGTTGACGCTGGAGACTTCATGATCTACAGTGATGCTTCTAAAAATGGGTTAGGAGCAGTCCTGATGCAGAACGGGAAGGTGGAGGCCTATGTATCACGACAACTGAAAAATCACGAGAGGAATTATCCTACACATGATTTGTAGTTAGCAGCAGTAGTTTTCGCACTCAAGATTTGGAGGCACTATTTGTATGGAAACAAATGTGCGATCTACACCGATCATCAGAGCCTCAAGTATATTTTCACTCAGAAAGAGCTAAATATGAGACAACGTAGATGGCTGGAGCTAGTAAAGGACTACGATTGTGAGATCCTTTGCCACCCAGGTAAGGCAAACAGGGTGGCAAATGCTCTAAGTAGGAAATCGGTAGGCATGCTGATGTCTATCGAAGTACTTCCTAAACCTCTACAAAAGGAAATTGCTGAGTTTAACCTGGAAATTTTGACCGGAAGATTTTTTGCACTGACTCTACGGTCCGATCTGCTGGATTCCACTAAGCAGCACCAAGAAAAAGACCCATTCCTGCTGAAAATGCAACTTTTTAGCACAGAGGGCACGGAGTTTAGGACTTCTGCTGATGGCGTTGTCTACTTTAAGGACAGGATTTATATTCCTAATGTGGAAACCTTGAAGGATCAGATAATGTCTGAAGTCCATAAAACACCATATTCGGTGCATCCGGGAGCGACCAAGATGTACCAAGACCTCCGAGAGAACTATTGGTGCCCAAACATGAAGAATGAAGTGGCGGATTTTGTGTCGAAATGCCTAACTTGCCAGAAAGTTAAGGCCGAACACCGACATCCTAGAGGAGATTTGCAGAAAATAGAGCTTCCGGAGCGGAAATGGGAGCAAACTACTATGGATTTCGTAGTAGGACTACCCAGGACGTCAAATGGGAATGACGCGATTTGGGTCATTGTGGACAGATTGACCAAATCAGCCCACTTCATCGCCATAAAAGCCACTTTTTCAGTGGAAAGGTTGGTAGAAATCTACGTAGCTCAGATCGTCAGGCTGCATTGAGTGCCGAAATCGATCATCTCAGACCGCGATGGACGCTTCACTTCACGATTTTGGATGAGTGTACATGCTGCTATGGGAACGAAATTGAAATTTAGTACAGCATTTCACCCCCAAACCGACGGTCAATCGGAAAGGACCATCCAGACACTAGAAGACATGCTAAGGTCATGTGTCTTGGACTTCGGAGGAAATTGGAATCAGAAGCTATCGTTGATCGAATTTTCGTACAACAACAGTTACCACGCTTCGATTGGAATGGCTCCATTTGAAGCACTATACGGGAGAAAATGTTGATCACCGATCCACTAGCAAGAAGTTGGGCAGAAGCAGCTTCAAACCACCAACTTCATCAAGAAGACCTCTGAAGATGTCAAGAAGATTAAGCAGAGGCTCGACATAGCTTTCAGCCGCCAGAAAAGTTATGCCGATAAGCGAAAAAGACCGCTGGAATTTCAAGTTGGAGATGCAGTATTTATCAAGATTGCTCCGATGAAAGGAGTAATGCGTTTTGGTAAGAAGGGGAAGCTTAGTCCAAGGTATACCGGACCATTCGAGATCCTTGAAAGGGTTGGCAAGGTAGCCTATAAGCTCGTCTTACCGCTAGAGCTAACGTCGATGCACAACGTCTTCCACGTATCGATGCTAAAGAAGTACATACCAGATCCTTCCCATATCCTTAGTCAAGAACCGGTTGAAGTTCAAACCAATTTGACGTACGAGGAGAAGCCTGTTCGAATATTGGATAGGGAAGAGAAAGTTTTAAGGAATAAGACCATACATTTAGTGAAGGTTTTATGGCGAAACCACAAGGTTGAAAAAGCAACCTGGGAATTAGAAGAAGAAATGAGAAAGAACTACCCCGAGTTATTCTAATTTTCGAGAACGAAAATTTTTAAGGGGGGTAGATTGTAATATTCGCAATTTCAATGTACATGTTTCCTTTCTAATGAATTATTTTCACCTTATGAAAATTTTTGTGAAAAAGCTCGGTTGAGGACTTTTGAAAGATTTTGTGAGTTTTAATGGGTTGAGAAGACTCAAAATTGATTTCTAAGCTCGAAAACGGACCTTTCAAGTCGAAAGGGCTGCAACAGTGCATGTTTTTACGAAAGTCAACTTTGACCGAAAAAGTCAAAGTTTGACCGACAAAAAGTCAAAGGGTTGACTGTGATACCTAAGATTTCTATGTCTCTATTTCCTCCTTAGAAAGAGTTGAATGTATGCCAAGAAGGCATTTATGAAAAAGTTCAATTTAGAACTTTATTATGCGTGATGGGTCCGTATAGCTTTACAGGACTCAAAAATGAATGTTTTAGACTTGAAATTGGCCTTTTCGGATGGAAAGGGACGATTTTTGCATCATTTTAGAAAAGTCAAAGTGTTGACCAAGAAAGTCAACTTTGACCAGAAAAGTCAAAGTTTGACCCAAAATGGTCAAATGTGCAGCAGTATAAATTTTTAGGATCTGCAGTATGAGAAAAATACTGTAGAAGCTCAGTTTTAGATAAAATAGCATAATTAAGAGCTAAAACCACCATAGAAAAATCAAGCACGTAAAAATAGGGCACTAAGCAAAAGGATTTCAGAAAAGAAGAAAAATATTTTTTCAGTCCGATTTTTCACAGATAAAAAGTTGGACTGCAGTATAAAAATCCATACTGTGTATTAGTACTCACAGTATAGAAATTTAAGTATGTTCAGTATGAAAATAAGTTATTTTCACAAAAATAGTCAAAAAGGGCTTTTTAATTATGACATCATCGTTTTTGATTTATGACATCATAAATTTTTTGTGAGCCAAGCAAGATAAGACAAGTGTCTTATTCTAAAAAATTCTTGCTTGTTCACCAAGAAAATAATTTCGGCCACACAGGGGCATTTTTGTAAAGATTTTAAGTTTTGGGGTAAAAGTGCAATTTTTGAAAAATTGGTGATGTAAGCATGTGATTTCACTTGGATGATGTCACTATGATGAGTCACCATAGCCTTGCTCTCCAAGTTTTGTAGCCGGCCACCTCACAAGCCTAAAGTGAAAATTTTCAAAAATTTTGGGGTCAAAATGAGAGAAATTTTTTGTCCCACATTGCCTATAAATAGGAGTGCTTTTCCCCCATTTTAAATCAGAAAACTTAGCTAAGTTCTGCCCAAAAATCAGCAGCAAAACCGTGAGTGAGAGGGATGAGAGAAATCAAAAGTTTGCTTGATCCAATCTTAGGTTGATTTTCGGGTTTGTGAGGAAAAGGTTTAGGGTGAGTTTGAAACATTTTTTTTCAGCCAATTCCATGGCTGTAGCCATGGGTTAGCAGCAGGGGGAGGCAGTGAGGAACCCCAAATTTTTAGAAAAAATTTTGGGTTTGAGAAAGCAAGCATGAGGGAGTGTTTCGGGTGAGATTTTGGAGTCAAAATCTCCTTGTGTGCAGCCCACGGGTTTGTGGGATTAAGAGCAGAAAAATTTTCAGTTTTGGGGTGCAAAAAGTAGGTTGCAGCCGAGCATAGGAGGGGCTGATTTAAGGTCAAAATTTTGAGCCATTTTGAGTGAGTTAGAACCGGTTCTAGGAGCTAGAACCAAGGGGTGGATTTTGGGTCCAAAACCGTGAGCCAACCCTACCCTTTTCAAGAGGTAATTTTCAAAACCTAATCCTAGTTTCATTTAAACTTTTTAAAGTAAAGTTTAAATGTATTTTGAGCTATGGTTTGTAAGAGCATAAGCTCATTTATTTTTGTGCCCATTAGTTAAAGTTTTGTGCTTGATTTGCTAGCTTAAGGGGTGGTTGGTTCAATTATGCATTTATGTTTTCATACCTATGTTTGATTGACCATAGGTTGCATGTTAGAAGCATGAATGAAGTTATATGTCCCCAAGTATGTTAGTAAGAGCTAGAATGCATGTTAGGATGCTAGTTTGATTGATATGGCATGCTATAGCTTGTATGGTTGATGTATGCTAGAAGATAGAACCATGCAGCCATGGTTTTGTGCAACCGGATTAGAGGGCTGCATGGGTACGTTGGGAAGGCATGTTAGAACATGCGGGACGTTAGAAACGTTGTATGATTTGTCATTAAGCTCCCGATGTGATCGGTTGAGGTAGAAACTGCAAATTAGGACGTTAACCGGTTTAGTTAGCTAAGGCTGCCAGTTCGGGTTCCCCACTGGCCAGTCGCAGAAAAGTGGTAATTGCAGGTCGTTAGAGGCCGAATGAGCAAAAACCTAAAACACGAAAGTTGTAGAATAGGGTTTTCCTAGGGGGCAGCGCGAACCGTTTCCCAAAATGAGGTTCCAAATGCCTCTGTTTTCACGAAAAACCGAGAGTGATCCAGTCAGACCTAGTTTTCAGGATCAACGAGTTTCAAATTAAAACTGGTATTGATCTAAGCAGAATCAGATTTTTTGTAAAACACGAAAGTTTTAGAACTCTTCGAGAGCTAGAACTTTCATGAAGACAACTTTTTCAGATTCTAAAGGGATTTTTAAATACAACCTGATTTCGGAAAACTGCGCAGGGATCAAGAAATCCTTGCACAGAATTTTCTAGAACCAGTTTAGGAAAAACTGTTTTTGATTTAAAAACACTGTTTTGAACATGGAAACTGTTCCAAAAGTAGTTTCCAACCCTCAGACATTTTATAAAAGCAGTTCTATCTGTCAGGAAAGTTTTAGAAGAATTTTAAGAAAGTTGGGCTCTACTGCCTAACTCTTTTAATGATTTTAAAGAAAGTAAAGTTTTTCAAGTTCAAGGTTTGCTAGTCAGTAGTCACGAAATGTAACCGGGATTTACACCCGAGTTACTAGGCTTAGCCCAAAGCCCAAGCTTGACCCGAAGAGGGTTGACCTTAGTAACCTTAGAGGTTAACGTGAGTTAACCTAGTGGAGATCAAGTTGAGTTATGAGCAGAGAGTTAGTAGAAAAGGTTATCCAACGTAACCTAGTAAGTTACGAGATACGATTACACGGGGTTATCAGATATAACCCAAAGTGATAAGGTTACTTAGTGTAACCATGCATGAGATAGTTTATAGTTAGTGGGACATATAACAAAGCATGTATGAATGTTAGTTGGAGACCAACATATTATGGTCATAGATTAGAGACCTTACTTATGTCCTTCGGTTAAGCAGGACGTACCCAGTAGCTAGACGCGGAAGCGGAGCAGCTTAGCATCAGAGATAGAAACAGTAAGTACAACGCCGCCTACAGCATAGGCTAGTAGTTGTATACTTACTTAGAGATGAGTTCAGTGTTCAGTGTTCAGTGCTATGTGTTATATGCTATGTGCTATATGCTAAGTGCTATATGCTATATGCTATATGCTATATGCTATATGCTATGCTAGATGCCATGTTTAGATAACATGTTTTATAGATGCCATGCAGTATGTAAGTTCAGATTTCAGTAACAAGCATGATTTAAGAATAGGAACATCATGATGCATGTTCACTAAATCTTATAAGAACAAAAAGTCTCAGATAGACTTTAAAGGCAGATCAGTAGGCAGATGGCAAGCAGTACTTTCCGGTGTCGTATCCCCCGTCACAGGGCGGGTCGGGCTATGGCAAGTGTAAGTCCATGGTTGCGCGCTAGATACGTTCACCTCAGTAAGGGGCCCATTAGCAGATTAAGTTAGAAAGACAGTAAGTAATTAGCAGCAGATAACAGAGCATAATATGAACATAACCGGTTCATGCATATGCTTATCAGTTTATGTTCAGTGCAGTAGTTAGCAGTACGTAGGCAGTAGTTGCCACTATATGTTCTATGCAGTATTGACATGTTGTGATGTTAGTAGTTTATATGTTGCGGTATAGGAGTTGTACTTGCTGAGCGAAAGCTCATTGTTTTAAGTTTATGCTGTAGGTAAGTCACCTTTCAGCAATCTTTGATACAAGATGGAGGAGCGTGGTCGAGCAATGTGAAATCGTGGGGAATGGAAGTCGCTACACGTTTAAATTCTTCAGACACGTTATTTGATAAATATATTTTCAGAGCAGTTATGTGTTAATCAGCACGGTATAAAAAAAAATTTCCGCTGTGTTTTCGAATACTAAGTAAGTATTATTTTCAGTAGTCAGCAGTAGTAGTAAGTAGTTAGTAGCAAACAGTAGAGTAGCGCACCAGCGCCAGGTCGGGGCGTTACAGAGTTGGTATCAGAGCGGTTTCCCTGCGACATGATTTCACAATTGCCTGCCATCGCCGCCATCATTGTAAGTAAGTTTATAGTTTTCATGAATACGCGTAAATAGTTATTTTATGCGTATGGTAAGATAGATGCGATAGTTAAGGACCTTGATCGGATCGAAATAGATCGGGACGCAGTGCGGTCTTCTTCCAGACTGCGATTTATGCTATGCAAGGATACGTGGCGGACAGTGTCGTCACCGCTACGGCGACAAGAAGCAGTACGAAGCAGTATGAAGCAGTACGACGCAGTACGAGATGGAAAGATATTCCATAGATGCTGCACAGGAGCTTATCGAGGAAATTCGATCAGCTATCAGATACATAACAGCAGACGCAAGAATTCAGAAAGGAGCTAGAATGTCACCCGTCGGGATGCATTCTATGCACGATAGTTTAGTTAAGCAGTAGTAAGGCACGCTTACCCTCACAGGTCCAAAGGTCACTACTGTAAGGGATTTCAGAAGGTCAGATACCTCATATTCCGCCGGACCGGGACTGCCAAGAGGATAGGTGTAGTAAGTCAGTAAGGATTAGACGTTTCGTTCCAACAGTTACGGTTGGAATGTTAGTAGCTATTAGGCCGAACGATTGACGAGCATCGTGGACAATGTCAGAATAAGGTAGCGACTGCACGAAGTAGGACCCGTATTTTTCAAAGGACTCTACTCCAGCGAATTTTACGGCAGAAGATATCAGATTACGAAGTAGAAGCCGACGCCGATTCTACGAATGCCGGATACCGATTTTAACGTTCTTCCGTGATTTCGATCGAATCTCTAGATTTAGGACCGACTCTCGTTAGTTTTCTTTTAACGATAGGACGTTTTGCGTATGATGGCAAAATGGTAGACACTTCCATCACGACCTCGATTTTAGTACGAGTTATAGGATGTGATGAGTCATGAATGAAAGAGAAGATATTAACAGTATGATAATATCTTTTCTTACGATAGGATTTAGACGATGGTTCGTACACGGAAGCAGCACCGCTTAACCCGCCTGAGCCGGATTTCGCGACCGTCATAGCAGACTTACGACGGCAGTTATTAGAGCAGCAGCAGGAGACAGATAGACTTCGAGCTCAGATAGCTCAGATGAACAGAGGACCCCAAGTTGATGAGGTTCCGCCCAGAGTTCAGCCAGTTCCCCCAGTAGTACCCCAAGTACCGAATGTGCATCCGGAGGCTCAACCGGAGGCCCAGCCAGAAATTCCTCGAATGCTGAGATTCCGATGGCACCAGTTAGAGTACAAGTGAACCCGCCAGTAGTACGAGAGGATCTTCTATACGAGCGCTTCAGGAGAATGAAGGCGCCCGAATTCGAAGGACCCACAGACCCGATTGCAGCCGATAACTGGCTCATTGATGTCCAAGTTATTTTGGATTTCATGCAACTCACAGAGCAAGAGAAAGTACTTTGTGCTTCCTTTGCTCTAAGAAGGATGCGAGACACTGGTGGAGGACAGTACAGATGTGCCGGGACATCATGACCATGACCTGGCAAGATTTTGTGAATGAGTTTCGCGCTATGTACTACAATAGAGAAGTCCTTGCGGTGCAGCAGGACGAATTCACTAGCTTCAGACAAGGGACAATGACGGTAATGGAAGCCGTCAGAAGATTCGAGCAACTTGCTCGTTGTGTCCAAACTTAGTACAGAATGAAGAAAGAAGGTGCGATTGATGATGCAGATGTTCAGGACAGATATTGCCAAGCAAGTCAGTGCTGGCAGTAGCCCACCAAGGACGGTGTTGGACTGCATCAGTCGAGCCATTAGAGCCGAGTATTGGACAAACAAAGACAAGGAGGCTAGGGCCCAATTTTCAAGGCTAGGAAAGAAGAGAAAGCAGGAGCAAAGCAGAATCAGTCTCGACAGGACTCAGATTCACAACCTAGAGGACAGTCGAACAACCCCGTGCAAGATTCCAAGCAAGCAGGGAGAAGCAAGAGAAAGGAAATTCCTGGTCAGGCCAACAAGGGAATTTTCCTCAGAAGAGGAACAGTCAAGGGAATGAGAATGGCAACAATGACTACCCGATGTGCTCAAACTGTGGGAGGACATCCAAGAGTATGCAAGATAGGGTCAACTGCTTGCTATCAGTGTGCCAGGAGGGTACTACTCAAGGAACTGTCCCCTGAACGCCAGATCCAGAATCCCCCATATCCGAGCAGGAACAATAACCATCAGCAGTTACACGCAATCCAAGCATAGCTCAATGGACCCTCGATTGCGCAAGGGAGATAGAGGCTCCTGAGCCCCAGACAAGGATTTACGCCTACACCAATGGGGATACCAGAGCAGGAACTTCCTATGGGACGAAATAGATTTTTATCGCCACAACGTTAGTGTAGAATATGATTCTGGTGCCATTCATTTGTATGTATTTTTGAAGGTGCCTAGAAATTAGGAAGTAGTATGTACAGTTTAAGACAGTTTCTTTAAAGTTTCTGTGCTGTATGGAGAAATTTTGTAATCAAGTTATGAATGCAAAATATTTCCATAATTATCCATGATAGAAAGTTGTTTGTAGATCTCATCGCAACCAGTTGTAGGATTCCGATGTGATCTTAGAAATAGAATACAACGCTATGAAGGACCATCAAAGCGTTGTGGGATATTAGTTAGTACGCTAAGTGGAGGTTTAGCCGCTACGAGCAGCTGCGGGACTCCCCAGAAGGCAGCATAGACAGTCAGAACACGCAAGGAGCAAGGAGTTTAGGACTTCAACCGAGGGCGTAGTCTACTTCAAGGAGAAGAATTACGTTCCTACCACGAGAATGAGAGCAGATTACGATAGATTTCGTAGTAGGACTACAAGTGGGGACGACAAGATTTGGGTCATTATCGAGAAATTGACCAAATCAGTCCACTTATCCGTGATTAAGGCCACTTTTCGGTAGGAAAGTTAGTAGAAGGTTAAGTAGTTCACATAGTTAGATTACGCGACGTGCCGAGATCGAGTATCCCAGATCACGAAGGACGCGTCACTTCATGATTATGAATAAGAGTTCACGCAGTCAAGGGGTCGGAATTGAAGTTTAGTACGACATTTCACCCCAAAACAGAAGGCCAGTCAGAAAAGCTACACCAGTTCGTTCGAATTTTCGAGGACGAAAATTTTTAAGGAGGGCAAATTGTGATACCTAAGATTTCTATGTCTCTATTTCCTCTTTAGAAGGAGTTGAATGTATGCCAAGAAGGCATTTATGAAAAAGTTCAATTTAGAACTTTATTATGCGTGATGGGTCCGTATAGCTTTACAGGACTCAAAAATGAATGTTTTAGACTTGAAATTGGCCTTTTCGGATGGAAAGGGACGATTTTTGCATCATTTTAGAAAAGTCAAAGTGTTGACCAAGAAAGTCAACTTTGACCAGAAAAGTCAAAGTTTGACCCAAAATGGTCAAATGTGCAGCAGTATAAATTTTTAGGATCTGCAGTATGAGAAAAATACTGTAGAAGCTCAGTTTTAGATAAAATAGCATAATTAAGAGCTAAAACCACCATAGAAAAATCAAGCACGTAAAAATAGGGCACTAAGCAAAAGGATTTCAGAAAAGAAGAAAAATATTTTTTCAGTCCGATTTTTCACAGATAAAAAGTTGGACTGCAGTATAAAAATCCATACTGTGTATTAGTACTCACAGTATAGAAATTTAAGTATGTTTAGTATGAAAATAAGTTATTTTCACAAAAATAGTCAAAAAGGGCTTTTTAATTATGACATCATCGTTTTTGATTTATGACATCATAAATTTTTTGTGAGCCAAGCAAGATAAGACAAGTGTCTTATTCTAGAAAATTCTTGCTTGTTCACCAAGAAAATAATTTCGGCCACACAGGGGCATTTTTGTAAAGATTTTAAGTTTTGGGGCAAAAGTGTAATTTTTAAAAAATTGGTGATGTAAGCATGTGATGTCACTTGGATGATGTCACTATGATGAGTCACCATAGCCTTGCTCTCCAAGTTTTGTAGCCGGCCACCTCACAAGCCTAAAGTGAAAATTTTCAAAAATTTTGGGGTCAAAATGAGAGAAATTTTGTGTCCCACATTGCCTATAAATAGGAGTGCTTTTCCCCCATTTTAAATCAGAAAACTTAGCTAAATTCTGCCCAAAAATCAGCAGCAAAACCGTGAGTGAGAGGGAGGAGAGAAATCAAAAGTTTGCTTGATCCAATCTTAGGTTGATTTTCGGGTTTGTGAGGAAAAGGTTTAGGGTGAGTTTGAAACATTTTTTTTCAGCCAATTCCATGGTTGTAGCCGTGGGTTAGCAGTAGGGGGAGGCAGTGAGGAACCCCAAATTTTTAGAAAAAATTTTGGGTTTGAGAAAGCAAGCATGAGGGAGTGTTTCGGGTGAGATTTTGGAGTCAAAATCTCCTTGTGTGCAGCCCACGGGTTTGTGGGATTAAGAGCAGAAAAATTTTCAGTTTTGGGGTGCAAAAAGTAGGTTGCAGCCGAGC
Source organism: Ficus microcarpa (assembly GCA_025413485.1). Lineage (NCBI taxonomy): Eukaryota > Viridiplantae > Streptophyta > Magnoliopsida > Rosales > Moraceae > Ficus > Ficus microcarpa. The sequence goes on from CM046385.1 coordinate 21,169,034, forward strand.
ATAGGAGGGGCTGATTTGAGGTCAAAATTTTGAGCCATTTTGAGTGAGTTAGAACCGGTTCTAGGAGCTAGAACCAAGGGGTGGATTTTGGGTCCAAAACCGTGAGCCAACCCTACCCTTTTCAAGAGGTAATTTTCAAAACCTAATCCTAGTTTCATTTAAACTTTTTAAAGTAAAGTTTAAATGTATTTTGAGCTATGGTTTGTAAGAGCATAAGCTCATTTATTTTTGTGCCCATTAGTTAAAGTTTTGTGCTTGATTTGCTAGCTTAAGGGGTGGTTGGTTCAATTATGCATTTATGTTTTCATACCTATGTTTGATTGACCATAGGTTGCATGTTAGAAGCATGAATGAAGTTATATGTCCCCAAGTATGTTAGTAAGAGCTAGAATGCATGTTAGGATGCTAGTTTGATTGATATGGCATGCTATAGCTTGTATGGTTGATGTATGCTAGAAGATAGAACCATGCAGCCATGGTTTTGTGCAACCGGATTAGAGGGCTGCATGGGTACGTTGGGAAGGCATGTTAGAACATGCGGGACGTTAGAAACGTTGTATGATTTGTCATTAAGCTCCCGATGTGATCGGTTGAGGTAGAAACCGCAAATTAGGACGTTAACCGGTTTAGTTAGCTAAGGCTGCCAGTTCGGGTTCCCCACTGGCCAGTCACAGAAAAGTGGTAATTGCAGGTCGTTAGAGACCGAATGTGTAAGATCCGAAATTTTGTAGACTCGTAATCTCCTTGTTCATAAGGAATTAGAGTCTAATTTATGTAATTATGATGTGTTATATGAAAAATTATGAATAATGATGAGAAATTCGTAATTTTATTCAAACGATGTTCGAGTTCTCATTTAATGATTTTGAGACTCAATTAATGTTTTACGAGCCAAGAATGAAGTTTTTTAAAGGAAAAAGAAGGAAAAAGGATGAAATTTTACGAAAGTCAAAAGTTTGACCAAAAAGTCAACTTTGACCAAAAAGTCAAAGGATTGACCAAAAAGTCAAAGTTTGACCGTGACAGGTCACAACGTCGACTTTTTTTGTGTTTTTTAGGCAAATCATACATGACAAAAGTAACTAATTTGGTTAATTTTCCTTTTCATTTAAGGGAAAAAAAAAAGTCAAAGTTTGGAAGGATGGTCGTTCCGGAAATTTTAGTGGTCGTTCCGTGGGTTTTGAGGCAAATCATACATGAAATAAGGTGATGGTATGGTTATTTTTGCTTTTCGTTTAAGAGAAAAAAATGAAGTCACGGTTTGGAAGGAACGACCATATAATCGTTCCGGAAAATTGAGTGGTCGTTCCTTCACTTTTGTGGTTGTTCTGTGGGTTTTGAGGCAAATAATACATGATGTAAGGTGATGGTATGGTTATTTTTGCTTTTTGATTAAGGGAAAAAATAAAAAAAAAGTCAATAAGTCACTAACCATGGACATGTAGTTTTATGAATGATATTCATTAAGTGTGTGTGAGAGAGTCATTAATTTGGTTTTTGGGATTTTGTTTTTGTTTTTGTTTTTTTTTTTTGTTTTTAGGCAAATCATACATGACAAAAGTAACTAATTTTGTTAATTTTCCTTTTCGTTTAAGGGAAAAAATAAAAAAAATAAAAAAAAAAGTCAATGTTTGGAAGGAACGACCGTACCGGAAATTTTAGTGGTCGTTCCTTAACTTTTGTAGTCATTCCGTAAGTTTTTAGGCAAATCATACATGAAGTAAGGTGATGGTATGGTTATTTTTGCTTTTCATGTAAGAAAAAAAAATGAAGTCACGGTTTGGAAGGAACGACCATATAGTCGTTCTGGAAAATTGAGTGGTGGTTCCTTCACTTTTGTAGTCATTTCATGGGTTTTGAGGCAAATAATACATGATGTAAAGTGATAATATGGTTATTTTTGCTTTTCGATTGAGAGAAAAAAAATAAAAAAAAGTCAATAAGTCAAACCATGGACATGTCGTTTTAATATGTCATTTATGATTTGCCAAAAAAAGAAAAACAAAAAAAAAAAGAAAAACAAAATAGCAAAAACGACCATTAATTACTCTCTCAAACACACTTAATGACTAGCATATTAAAACGATATGTCCATGATCAGTGACTTATTGACTTTTTTTTTTTTTATTTTTTTCCCTTAATCGAAAAGCAAAAATAATCATACATCACCTTACATCATGTATTATTTGCCTCAAAACCCACAGAATGACCACAAAAGTGAAGGAACAACCACTTAATTTTCCAGAACGACCGTATGGTCGTTCCTTCCAAACCATGACTTTTTTTTTCTCTTAAACGAAAAGCAAAAATAACCATACTATCACCTTACTTCATGCATGATTTGCCTCAAAACCCACAGAACGACCACAAAAGTTAAGGAATGACTACTAAAATTTCCGTCCAAACTTTGACTTTTTTTTTTTAATTTTTTCCTTTAAACGAAAAGGAAAAGTAACCAAATTACTTACTTTTGTCATGTATGATTTGCCTAAAAAACACAAAAAAACAAAAACAAAAAAACAAAAACAAAAACAAAAACAAAACAAAACAAAACAAAATCCCAAAAGCCAAATTAATGACTCTCTCACACACACTTACTGAATATCATTCATAAAACTACATGTCCATAGTTAGTGACTTATTGAATTTTTTTATTTTTTTCCCTTAATGAAAAAGCAAAAATAACCATATCATCACCTTACATCATGTATTATTTGCCTCAAAACCCACGGAACGACCACAAAAGTGAAGGAACGACCACTCAATTTTCCGAAACGACCATACGGTTGTTCCTTCCAAACCGTGACTTCATTTTTTTTCTCTTAAACGAAAAGCAAAAATAAACATACCATTACCTTACTTCATATATGATTTGTCTCAAAACCCACAGAACGACCACAAAAGTTAAGGAACGACCACTAAAATTTCCGTCCAAACTTTGACTTTTTTTTTTTTAATTTTTTCCCTTAAACGAAAAGGAAAATTAACCAAATTAGTTATTTTTGTCATGTATAATTTTCCTAAAAAACACAAAAAAAAAAAAAAAAAAAAACTAAACAAAACAAAATAAAATCCCAATAACCAAATTAATGACTCTCTCACACACACTTAATGAATATCATTTATAAAACTCCATGTCCATGATTAGTGACTTCTTGACTTTTTTTATTTTTTCCCTTAATCGAAAAGCAAAAATAACCATACATCACCTTATATCATGTATTATTTGCCTCAAAACCCACGGAACGACCACTCAATTTTCCGGAACGACTGGATATGGTCGTTCCTTCCAAACCAGGACTTCATTTTTTTCTCTTAAACGAAAAGCAAAAATAACCATACCATCACCTTACTTCATGTATGATTTGCCTCAAAACCCACGGAATGACCACAAAAGTTAAGGAACGACCACTAAAATTTCCGGAACGACCATACGGTCGTTCCTTCTAAACTTTGACTTTTTTATTTTTTTATTTTTTCCCTTAAATGAAAAGGAAAATTAACCAAATTAGTTACTCCTGGTTGAAGGAGGCTGGGAGAAAGCTTTTTCTCTAATGGTTGGGTTTGGGGTTTGACAGAGTGGAAATGGGAGCACAGAATAAGGGTTTGATTTTTTGCTTCTTTAATTTTTCTCTGCTGGTGGGGTTCGGTTGCAGACCTCCAAAGAAGAAGAAGAAGAAGAATCAGCAGATATGGACGAAGAAGAAGAACTCACTCACGGCTCTCTGCTGCCAGAAAGGATTTTTTGTTTTGTTTTGTTTTTTTTTTTTTTTTTGAAGAACTCACTCACGGCTCCCCTCCCTGCTGCTAGAAAGGATTTTTTGTCTTTTTGTTTTTATGTTTTTGTTTTTTTGTTTAACCTTATATTAATGAATTGGTTGCAGACCTCCAAAGAAGAAGAAGAGCGTGAAATATGGACGAAGAAGAAGAACTCTCACAGCTCCCCAACACCCTGCTGCCAAAAGACTCCTGCTGCCAAGCTTTTTTGTTGTTTTTGTTGTTTTTGTTTTTTGTTTAACCTTATATTAATGAAATCTTTATTTTTGTCTATTATATTTTTTTTTAAAAGTCATTTTGCTAATTAAATTTTTTTTAAAGTTATTTTGCAAATTTAAGAAAGTTATAAAGTCATTTTACTAAAACACTCGCCAGCAATTCTTCTTCTTCCTCTTGACACTTCACTTACGTGTTTCGCTTCGCTTTCTTCTGCAAGGATTTTTTTTTTTTTAAACATTTTTTGTTTTCATAAATTACTAGATTGGTCCTTAGACTTTTAATTTTATGTAACTTTAATTCTTAAATTTTTTTTAATAGTTGAAATAGCCATCAATTTTTAAAATATTACTACAATAATCTTTTACATTAATTTTTAGACGAAATCCATTAGTTAATATTATTTTTTGATCAAATTATTAATAGATTCAGTGAAAAATTAATAAAAATAACTATTGTCGCAACATTTTTATAATTTTGATGTAATCCCTTTCATAACTGCAATGATAATAAAATATTAAAAATATTGCTACTGTAGTCTTTTTCATTAATTTATTGACAGAATCTGAAATTAGTGTCACTTTTGATCAAATTTCTAACAGATTTCTTTCAAAAATGAACATAAAAAACTATTATGATAACATTTTAAAAGTCTAAGAATATTCTAACTATAAAAAATTCAAATATCAAAATTACGTAATATTAAGAGTTTAAGACTTAAATAAACAATTTATCCTTTTTGTTTTCAGTAAATATATTTTTTTCTTTTGCTTTGGACTGATGGAAATGTGTTGGGCTAATAGTGGAAGAATTCTGGCGTGTATTAGGCCATGATGGCAGCCCAAACAAGAAGA
>CM046385.1:21173980-21184095 GCA_025413485.1 Ficus microcarpa
TTCACAAAAGTTAACCTTTTCCAAGACTTTTTAGTGGTCGTTCTGTATTTTTGATGGTTGTTCCGTGGTCATAACTGGTCGTTCCGAGGGTTGATGGGCTTCTCATACATGCCTTTAGAAGTTGGTGACTTTTTTCTAATTTTTTCATTTAACGGTAAAAAATTTCACAAAAGTCAACATTTTCCAAATCTTTTTTAGTGCTCGTTCCGCCATTTTCGATGGTCGTTCCGAGGGTTGATGTGCTTCTCATCATGCCTTTAGAAGTTGGTGACTTTTTTCTAATTTTTTCATTTAACGGTAAAAAATTTCACAAAAATCAACATTTTTCAAATCTTTTTTAGGGGTCGTTCCGCCATTTTGGATGGTCGTTCCGAGGGTTTATGTGCTTCTCATCATGCCTTTAGAAGTTGGTGACTTTTTTCTAATTTTTTCATTTAACGGTAAAAAATTTCACAAAAGTTAAAATTTTCCAAGTCTTTTTTAGTGGTCATTCCGCCATTTTGGATGGTCGTTCCAAGGGTTGATGTGCTTCTCATCATGCCTTTAGAAGTAGGTGACTTTTTTCTAATTTTTTCATTTAACCGTAAAAAATTTCACAAAAGTTAACCTTTTCCAAGACTTTTTAGTGGTCGTTCTGTATTTTTTGATGGTTGTTCCGCGGTCAAACATGGTCGTTCCGTGGGTTGATGGGCTTTCATACATGCCTTGAGAAGTTGGTGACTTTTTTTCTAATTTTTTATTTAACGGTAAAAAATTTCACAAAAGTCAATATTTTCCAAGTCTTTTTTAGTGGTTGTTCCACCATTTTGGATGGTCGTTCCGCGGTCATTCCTGGTCGTTCCGAGGGTTGATGGGCTTCTCATACAAGCTTTTAGAATTGGTGACTTTTTGCTAATTTTTTCATTTAACCGTAAAAAATTACAAAAGTCAACCTTTTCCAAGACTTTTTAGTGTTCGTTTTGCACTTTTCGATGGTTGTTCCGCGGTCATTCCTGGTCGTTCCGAGGGTTGATGGGCTTCTCATACATGCCTTTAGAAGTTGGTGACTTTTTTCTAATTTTTCATTTAACGGTAAAAAATTTCACAAAAGTCAACATTTTCCAAATCTTTTTTAGTGGTCTTCCGCCATTTTGGATGGTCGTTCCGAGGGTTTGATGTGCTTCTCATCATGCCTTTAGAAGTTGGTGACTTTTTTCTAATTTTTTCATTTACGGTAAAAATTTCACAAAAGTTAACATTTTCCAAGACTTTTTAGTGGTCGTTCTGTATTTTTTTGATGGTTGTTTCCGCGGTCAATCCTGGTCGTTCCGAGGGTTGATGGGCTTCTCATACATGCCTTTAGAAGTTGGTGACTTTTTTCTAATTTTTTCATTTAACGGTAAAAATTTCACAAAGTCAACATTTTCCAAGTCTTTTTTAGTGGTTGTTCCACCATTTTGGATGGTCGTTCCGCGGTCATTCCTGGTCGTTCCGAGGGTTGATGGGCTTCTCATACATGCTTTTAGAATTTGGTGACTTTTTGCTAATTTTTTCATTTAACCGTAAAAAATTTTACAAAAGTCAACCTTTTCCAAGACTTTTTAGTGTTCGTTCTGCACTTTTCGATGGTTGTTCCGCGGTCATTCCTGGTCGTTCCGAGGGTTGATGGGCTTCTCATACATGCCTTTAGAAGTTGGTGACTTCTTTCTAATTTTTTAATTTAACGGTAAAAAATTTCACAATAGTTAACATTTTCCAAGTCTTTTTTTAGTGGTCTTCCGCCATTTTGGATGGTCGTTCCGAGGGTTGATGGCTTCTCATACATGCTTTAGAAGTTGGTGACTTTTTTCTAATTTTTTCATTTAACGGTAAAAAATTTCACAATAGTCAACATTTTCAAAGTCTTTTTTAGTGGTTGTTCCACCATTTTGGATGGTCGTTCCGCAGTCATTCCTGGTCGTTCCGAGGGTTGATGGGCTTCTCATACATGCTTTTAGAATTTGGTGACTTTTTGCTAATTTTTTCATTTAACCGTAAAAAATTTTACAAAAGTCAACCTTTTCCAAGACTTTTTAGTGTTCGTTCTGCACTTTTCGATGGTTGTTCCGCGGTCATTCCTGGTCGTTCCGAGGGTTGATGGGCTTCTCATACATGCCTTTATAAGTTGGTGACTTCTTTCTAATTTTTTAATTTAACGGTAAAAAATTTCACAATAGTTAACATTTTCCAAGTCTTTTTTAGTGGTCATTCCGCCATTTTGGATGGTCGTTCCGAAGGTTGATGGGCTTCTCATACATGCCTTTAGAAGTTGGTGACTTTTTTCTTAATTTTTTCATTTAACGGTAAAAAATTTCACAATAGTCAACATTTTCCAAGTCTTTTTTAGTGGTTGTTCCACCATTTTGGATGGTCGTTCCGCAGTCATTCCTGGTCGTTCCGAGGGTTGATGGGCTTCTCATACATGCTTTTAGAATTTGGTGACTTTTTGCTAATTTTTTCATTTAACCGTAAAAAATTTTACAAAAGTCAACATTTTCCAAGACTTTTTAGTGTTCGTTCTGCACTTTTCGATGGTTGTTCCGCGGTCATTCCTGGTCGTTCCGAGGGTTGATGGGCTTCTCATACATGCCTTTAGAAGTTGGTGACTTTTTTCTAATTTTTTCATTTAACGGTAAAAAATTTCACAATAGTCAACATTTTCCAACTCTTTTTTAGTGGTTGTTCCACCATTTTGGATGGTCGTTCCGCGGTCATTCCTGGTCGTTCTGAGGGTTGATGGGCTTCTCATACATGCTTTTAGAATTTGGTGACTTTTTGCTAATTTTTTCATTTAACGGAAAAAAATTTCACAAAAGTCAACATTTTCCAAATCTTTTTTAGTGCTCGTTCCTCCATTTTGGATGGTCGTTCCGAGGGTTGATGTGCTTCTCATCATGCCTTTAGAAGTTGGTGAATTTTTTCTAATTTTTTCATTTAACGGTAAAAAATTTCACAAAAGTTAACATTTTCCAAGACTTTTTAGTGGTCGTTCTGTATTTTTTGATGGTTGTTCCGCGGTCAATCCTGGTCGTTCCGTGGGTTGATGGGCTTCTCATACGTACCTTGAGAAGTTGGTGACTTTTTTCTAATTTTTTCATTTAACGGTAAAAAATTTCACAAAAGTCAACATTTTCCAAGTCTTTTTTAGTGGTTGTTCCACCATTTTGGATGGTCGTTCCGCGGTCATTCCTGGTCGTTCCGAGGGTTGATGGGCTTCTCATCCATGCTTTTAGAATTTGGTGACTTTTTGCTAATTTTTTCATTTAACCGTAAAAAATTTTACGAAAGTCAACCTTTTCCAAGACTTTTTAGTGTTCGTTTTGCACTTTTCGATGGTTGTTCCGCGGTCATTCCTGTCGTTCCGAGGGTTGATGGGCTTCTCATACATGCCTTTAGAAGTTGGTGACTTCTTTCTAATTTTTTAATTTAACGGTAAAAAATTTCACAATAGTTAACATTTTCCAAGTCTTTTTTAGTGGTCATTCCGCCATTTTGGATGGTCGTTCCGAGGGTTGATGGCTTCTCATACATGCCTTTAGAAGTTGGTGACTTTTTTCTAATTTTTTCATTTAACGGTAAAAAATTTCACAATAGTCAACATTTTCCAAGTCTTTTTTAGTGGTTGTTCCACCATTTTGGATGGTCGTTCCGCAGTCATTCCTGGTCGTTCCGAGGGTTGATGGGCTTCTCATACATGCTTTTAGAATTTGGTGACTTTTTGCTAATTTTTTCATTTAACCGTAAAAAATTTTACAAAAGTCAACATTTTCCAAGACTTTTTAGTGTTCGTTCTGCACTTTTCGATGGTTGTTCCGCGGTCATTCCTGGTCGTTCCGAGGGTTGATGGGCTTCTCATACATGCCTTTAGAAGTTGGTGACTTTTTTCTAATTTTTTCATTTAACGGTAAAAAATTTCACAATAGTCACATTTTCCAACTCTTTTTTAGTGGTTGTTCCCACCATTTTGGATGGTCGTTCCGCGGTCATTCCTGGTCATTCTGAGGGTTGATGGGCTTCTCATAATGCTTTTTAGAATTTGGTGACTTTTGCTAATTTTTTCATTTAACGGAAAAAATTTCACAAAAGTCACATTTTTCCAATTTTTTTTATGCTCGTTCTCATTTTGGATGGTCGTTCCGAGGTTGATGTGCTTCTCATCATGCTTTAGAAGTTGGTGAATTTTTCTAATTTTTTCATTTACGGTAAAAAATTTCACAAAAGTTAACTTTTCCAAGACTTTTTAGTGGTCGTTCTGTATTTTTGATGGTTGTTCCGCGGTCAATTCCTGGTCGTTCCGTGGGTTGATGGGCTTCTCATACTCCTTGAGAAGTTGGTGACTTTTTTCTAATTTTTTCATTTAACGGTAAAAAATTTCACAAAAGTCAACATTTTCCAAGTCTTTTTTAGTGGTTGTTTCCACCATTTTTGGATGGTCGTTCCGCGGTCATTCCTGGTCGTTCCGAGGGTTGATGGGCTTCTCATCCATGCTTTTAGAATTTGGTGACTTTTTTGCTAATTTTTTCATTTAACCGAAAAAAATTTTACGAAAGTCAACCTTTTCCAAGACTTTTTAGTGTTCGTTCTGCACTTTTCGATGGTTGTTCCGCGGTCATTCCTGGTCGTTCCGAGGGTTGATGGGCTTCTCATACATGCCTTTAGAAGTTGGTGAACTTCTTTCCTAATTTTTTTAATTTAACGGTAAAAAATTTCACAATAGTTAACATTTTCCAAGTCTTTTTTAGTGGTCATTCCGCCATTTTGGATGGTCGTTCCGAGGGTTGATGGGCTTCTCATACATGCCTTTAGAAGTTGGTGACTTTTTTCTTATTTTTTTCATTTAACGGTAAAAAATTTCACAATAGTCAACATTTTCCAAGTCTTTTTTAGTGGTTGTTCCACCATTTTGGATGGTCGTTCCGCAGTCATTCCTGGTCGTTCCGAGGGTTGATGGCTTCTCATACATGCTTTTAGAATTTGGTGACTTTTTGCTAATTTTTTCATTTAACCGTAAAAAATTTTACAAAAGTCACATTTTCCAAGACTTTTTAGTGTTCGTTCTGCACTTTTCGATGGTTGTTCCGGCGGTCATTCCTGGTCGTTCCGAGGGTTGATGGGCTTCTCATACATGCCTTTAGAAGTTGGTGACTTTTTTCTAATTTTTTAATTTAACGGTAAAAATTTCACAATAGTCAACATTTTCCAACTCTTTTTTAGTGGTTGTTCCACCATTTTGGATGGTCGTTCCGCAGGTCTTCTGGTTGATGGGCTTCTCATACATGCTTTTAGAATTTGGTGACTTTTTGCTATTTTTTTCATTTAACGGAAAAAAATTTCACAAAAGTCAACATTTTCCCAAATTTTTTAGTTTTTTTTTGCTCGTTCCTCTTTTATGGTCGTTCCGGGGTTGATGTGCTTCTCATCATGCTTTAGAAGTTGGTGAATTTTCTAATTTTTCATTTAACGGTAAAATTTCACAAAAGTTAACATTTTCCAAGACTTTTTAGTGGTCGTTCTGTATTTTGATGGTTGTTCCGCGGTCATCCTGGTCGTTCCGAGGGTTGATGGGCTTCTCATACATGCCTTTAGAAGTTGGTGACTTTTTTCTAATTTTTTCATTTAACGGTAAAAAATTTCACAAAGTCAACATTTTCCAAGTCTTTTTTAGTGGTTGTTCCACTTTTGGATGGTCGTTCCGCGGTCATTCTGGTCGTTCCGAGGGTTGATGGGCTTCTCATACATGCTTTTAGAATTTGGTGACTTTTTTCTAATTTTTTCATTTAACGTAAAAAATTTTACAAAGTCAACCTTTTCCAAGTTTTTTAGTGTTCGTTTTGCACTTTTCGATGGTTGTTCCGCGGTCATTCCTGGTCGTTCCGAGGGTTGATGGGCTTCTCATACATGCCTTTAGAAGTTGGTGACTTTTTTCTAATTTTTTCATTTAACGGTAAAAAATTTCACAAAGTCAACATTTTCCAAGTCTTTTTTAGTGGTCATTCGCCATTTTGGATGGTCGTTCCGAGGGTTGATGGCTTCTCTATCATGCCTTTAGAAGTTGGTGACTTTTTTCTAATTTTTTCATTTAACGGTAAAAATTTCACAAAGTCAACATTTTCCAAGTCTTTTTTAGTGGTTGTTCCACCATTTTGGATGGTCGTTCCGCGTCATTCCTGTCGTTCCGAGGGTTGATGGGCTTCTCATACATGCTTTAGAAGTTGGTGACTTTTTCTAATTTTTTCATTTAACGTAAAAAATTTCACAAAAGTCAACATTTTCCAAGACTTTTTTAGTGGTTCGTTCTGCACTTTTGATGGTTGTTCCGCGGTCATTCCTGGTCGTTCCGAGGGTTGATGGGCTTCTCATACATGCCTTTAGAAGTTGGTGACTTTTTTCTAATTTTTTCATTTAACGGTAAAAAATTTCACAAGTCAACATTTTCCAAGTCTTTTTTAGTGGTTGTTCCACCATTTTGATGGTTGTTCCGCGGTCATTCCTGGTCGTTCGAGGGTTGATGGGCTTCTCATACATGCTTTAGAAGTTGGTGACTTTTTTAATTTTTTCATTTAACGGTAAAAAATTTCACAAAGTCAACATTTTCCAAGTCTTTTTAGTGTCGTTCCCCATTTTGGATGGTCGTTCCGAGGGTTGATGTGGCTTCTCATACATGCCTTTAGAAGTTGGTGACTTTTTTCTAATTTTTTCATTTAACGGTAAAAAATTTCACAAAAGTCAACATTTTCCAAGACTTTTTAGTGGTCGTTCTGCATTTTGATGGTTGTTCCGCGGTCATCCTGGTCGTTCCGAGGGTTGATGGGCTTCTCATACATGCCTTTAGAAGTTGGTGACTTTTTTCTAATTTTTTCATTTAACGGTAAAAAATTTCACAAAAGTCAACATTTTCCAAGTCTTTTTTAGTGGTTGTTCCACCATTTTGGATGGTTGTTCCGCGGTCATTCCTGGTCGTTCGAGGGTTGATGGGCTTCTCATACATGCTTTAGAATTGGTGACTTTTTTCTAATTTTTTCATTTAACGTAAAAAATTTCACAAAAGTCAACATTTTCCAAGACTTTTTAGTGTTTTGCACTTTTGATGGTTGTTCCGCGGTCATTCCTGGTCGTTCCGAGGGTTGATGGGCTTCTCATACATGCCTTTAGAAGTTGGTGACTTTTTTCTAATTTTTTCATTTAACGGTAAAAAATTTCACAAAGTCAACATTTTCCAAGTCTTTTTTAGTGGTCGTTCCGCCATTTTGATGGTCGTTCCGAGGGTTGATGTGCTTCTCATACATGCCTTTAGAAGTTGGTGACTTTTTTCTAATTTTTTCATTTAACGGTAAAAAATTTCACAAAGTCAACATTTTCCAAGTCTTTTTAGTGGTTGTTCATTTTGGATGGTCGTTCCGCGTCATTCCTGGTCGTTCCGAGGGTTGATGGGCTTCTCATACATGCTTTAGAATTGGTGACTTTTTTCTAATTTTTTCATTTCGGTAAAAAATTTTACAAAAGTCAACCTTTTCCAAGACTTTTTAGTGTTCGTTCTGCACTTTTCGATGGTTGTTCCGCGGTCATTCCTGGTCGTTCCGAGGGTTGATGGGCTTCTCATACATGCCTTTAGAAGTTGGTGACTTTTTTCTAATTTTTTATTTAACGGTAAAAAATTTCACAAAGTCAACATTTTCCAAGTCTTTTTTAGTGGTCATTCCGCCATTTTGGATGGTCGTTCCGAGGGTTGATGGCTTCTCATACATGCCTTTAGAAGTTGGTGACTTTTTTAATTTTTTCATTTAACGGTAAAAAATTTCACAAAGTCAACATTTTCCAAGTCTTTTTTAGTGGTTGTTCACATTTTTGGATGGTCGTTCCGCGTCATTCCTGGTCGTTCCGAGGTTGATGGGCTTCTAGGCTCATACATGCTTTTAGAATTTGGTGACTTTTTCTAATTTTTCATTTAACGTAAAAAATTTTACAAAAGTCAACATTTTCCAAGACTTTTTAGTGTTCGTTCTGCACTTTTCGATGGTTGTTCCGCGGTCATTCCTGGTCGTTCCGAGGGTTGATGGGCTTCTCATACATGCCTTTAGAAGTTGGTGACTTTTTTCTAATTTTTTCATTTAACGGTAAAAAATTTCACAAAGTCAACATTTTCCAAGTCTTTTTTAGTGGTTGTTCCACCATTTTGGATGGTCGTTCCGCGGTCATTCCTGGTCGTTCCGAGGGTTGATGGCTTCTCATACATGCTTTAGAAGTTTGGTGACTTTTTTCTAATTTTTTCATTTAACGGAAAAAATTTCACAAAAGTCAACATTTTCCAAACTTTTTAGTGTCGTTCCATTTTGATGGTCGTTCCGAGGGTTGATGGCTTCTCTACATGCTTTAGAAGTTGGTGACTTTTTTCTAATTTTTTCATTTAACGGTAAAAAATTTCACAAAAGTCAACATTTTCCAAGTCTTTTTAGTGGTCGTTCCATTTTGATGGTTGTTCCGCGGTCATCCTGGTCGTTCCGAGGGTTGATGGGCTTCTCATACATGCCTTTAGAAGTTGGTGACTTTTTTCTAATTTTTTCATTTAACGGTAAAAAATTTCACAAAAGTCAACATTTTCCAAGTCTTTTTTAGTGGTTGTTCCACCATTTTGATGGTCGTTCCGCGGTCATTCCTGGTCGTTCCGAGGGTTGATGGGCTTCTCATACATGCTTTAGAATTGGTGACTTTTTGCTAATTTTTTCATTTAACGGTAAAAAATTTACACAAGTCAACCTTTTCCAAGACTTTTTAGTGTTCGTTGCACTTTTGATGGTTGTTCCGCGGTCATTCCTGTCGTTCCGAGGGTTGATGGCTTCTCATACATGCCTTTAGAAGTTGGTGACTTTTTCTAATTTTTTCATTTAACGTAAAAAATTTCACAAAAGTCAACATTTTCCAAGACTTTTTAGTGTCGTTCCGCATTTTGGATGGTCGTTCCGAGGGTTGATGGCTTCTCATCATGCCTTTAGAAGTTGGTGACTTTTTTCTAATTTTTTCATTTAACGGTAAAAAATTTCACAAAAGTCAACATTTTCAAAGTCTTTTTTAGTGTTGTTCCACCATTTTGGATGGTCGTTCGCTCATTCCTGGTCGTTCCGAGGGTTGATGGGCTTCTCATACATGCTTTTAGAATTTGGTGACTTTTTGCTAATTTTTTCATTTAACGTAAAAAATTTTACAAAAGTCAACCTTTTCCAAGACTTTTTAGTGTTCGTTCTGCACTTTTCGATGGTTGTTCCGCGGTCATTCCTGGTCGTTCCGAGGGTTGATGGGCTTCTCATACATGCCTTTAGAAGTTGGTGACTTTTTCTAATTTTTTCATTTAACGGTAAAAAATTTCACAAAGTCAACATTTTCCAAGTCTTTTTTAGTGGTCATTCCGCCATTTTGGATGGTCGTTCCGAGGTTGATGGCTTCTCATACATGCCTTTAGAAGTTGGTGACTTTTTTCTAATTTTTTCATTTAACGGTAAAAAATTTCACAAATCAACATTTTCCAATCTTTTTAGTGGTTGTTCCACTTTGGATGGTCGTTCGCAGTCATTCCTGGTCGTTCCGAGGGTTGATGGGCTTCTCATACATGCCTTTAGAATTGGTGACTTTTTTCTAATTTTTTCATTTAACGGTAAAAAATTTACAAAGTCAACATTTTCCAAGACTTTTTAGTGTTGTTCTGCACTTTTGATGGTTGTTCCGCGGTCATTCCTGGTCGTCCGAGGTTGATGGGCTTCTCATACATGCTTTAGAAGTTTGGTGACTTTTTTCTAATTTTTTCATTTAACGTAAAAAATTTCACAATAGTCAACATTTTCCAAGACTCTTTTAGTGTTGTTCCACTTTTGGATGGTCGTTCCGCGGTCATTCCTGGTCGTTCCGAGGGTTGATGGGCTTCTCATACATGCTTTAGAATTTGGTGACTTTTTTCTAATTTTTTCATTTAACGGAAAAAATTTCACAAAAGTCAACATTTTCCAATCTTTTTTAGTGTCGTTCCTGCCATTTTGGATGGTCGTTCCGAGGGTTGATGGGCTTCTCTATCATGCCTTTAGAAGTTGGTGACTTTTTTCTAATTTTTT
>CM046385.1:21184195-21202195 GCA_025413485.1 Ficus microcarpa
GTAAAATCTGGAAATTTTTGAGGGGAAAATCTTGGGGTAGAGTTCGGCTTTTGAGAGGAACCAAAAGAAAAATTTTTGGTGCCCAAATCCAAGGGAAACCGTGAGCAAGGAACCAAGAGGAGCAAAGGGGATCTTGGAAATTTCCAAACCCTAACTTGGGTTTAAGGTAAACTCTTGACCCAAATCTTTCAATTAAGCTCAAGTTTAGCATTTTTATTTGTGATTCAAGTTGGATTTGTAAGGACATAAGTCCAAGTTAATTTTCAGCCCTAGATTTGTAAGTATGTGCTTGATTAGGTGATTAGGGTTGGTTGGCTTGTTCATGATGTTGCTTGCATGATTTCTATACTTGAAAAATGGTTATGATACATGCTAGATGTGATTGGTATGTCCCCTGATTTTTGGTCACAAAACCTGCCCTAGGCAGTGGCTGATTTGGCTGCTAGATAAGGGTGAATGTTGATGCTTGAGTTAATGGTATGCAAAAGCTAGAACAACATGCAGCCAAGACTAGGACAGTCGGTTTTGGGGGCTGTATGGGTATGTTGGATTAGCATGAATGAATGTATGGGACGTTAGAAACGCTGCTTGATTTATGTATAAACTCCCGATGTGATCGGTCGAGATAGATTCCGTGAAATAGGACGTAAACCGGACTAAGCAACCGAAACTGCCAGTTCGGATTCAAAACTGGTCAGTTTCGGGAAAGTGGAATTTTAAGGCCCTTAGAGACCGAACTAGGTAAAACTTAAAACACGAAAGTTATTCGGAAGGGTTTTTCCTAGAGGATAACGGGGGCAGAATCTCAAAATGAGGTTCCAAAGGCCTCCGTTTTTATGGAAACCCGTGGCTGATTCCCAGACCCAGTTTTCACCCAGTTTTCCAGGGTCAGCCAGTTTCAAACGAAAGGTCAAAGGATGCTGCTTAAAGGTTAACATACTATGCTTTATTCAAATTGTCCATATCAATTTAAAAACAAAATGTATAGGACGTCAAATTGCGTATAATGTGAAAATTCTATAAGAATATTTCGTGTTTTCGACATGGACATCCAGGTGTCTTCGGCACAGGTCGTCAACTTTGGTTGTTAGAATATTCTAGTAAAATATTTTGGATATTCTGTTAGAATATTTTTCATTTTCAACATGGATTGTTGGATCTATATGTGCCATAAGGATAGAAAATCAATATTAGGGATTTTCTGTAAATATGACATTTTGATATTAATAAGAGGAAATTATTCATGTTTAATAAGTTGTGTCATATTTACTTTCATTTGTTGATTGTATGATTATTTTGAGCAAACATAAAATACTCGTAGGCTGTTGGTAATATATCGAATTATCATATATATACGGGGTATGCATAGAAGACGTGGTAATTTGATAACAGTCTAAATAAATAGTCCGCAATCAACGGAATAAGATTTGGGGATCTTATTCATGATAAGATTGTAAAGGTTGTCTACTTCCTTGGAGGGATGGTTTATCTTGACCATCGGATAGGTTCCGAGTAGAAACTTTAATGTATACCAGTATTGAGGTATGACATTGGACTGGACCTAACGTGTTATTTGATTAGGTTTAATAATTCCGTTTATAAGAATCAATGATGCTTTGATTATCATCCTGTATTAATCTTAATCCTGAAATGATTACTTGAGTTCGCATCCATGACTTATGTACTTTGATGTACTAAACGTGAGACACTGTTTATTCATAGTCAACATACTTGTGTTTTGGGTGTATGGCTTATGGATGGAGAAATCAAGATTCATAGATACGGAATCCATAGCTATCTTAACGATAGTAAATGTTATCTACTTAAAGGTATCATTCGGGGATTGAAAGATAGTATAACAAGATCTTGGCCATCGGTTTACTTTGTGTTCTCTGATGGTTTATCAATTGTATGGTTTTACAATTGGTGGTTCTTTCAATGGAGAATAATGGAACTTTAAGTTAAAATGATTGAAAAGGTAAAACGGAAAAAGTCCTTAATTCAATCATGGATAACATATGGGGATTAAGCAAGCGATGAATAAATCATGGAAGAAGCACTACGTGAAAGAGCTTTCGTAATACGGTATGTAAACAGGAGTTCAGCTTCAAACTTTTAGTGGAATAATTTTGAAGTTGATAATTGATGGATAATTAATCTGGGATTAATTTTTCACAATTATAGGAGCCTCTTTACATATTTCCATCGGGTCCCTCTATTAGTTCATATAGTTCCACGAAGCGTCTCGGGATTTGTTCATAATGAGATCGGTAAATTATAAATGGAATTTTGTAATGTCTATTAAGACATGGTACTCTCTAACATGCAATCCAAAAAGGATTGGACATGCGAAATTTGTAGACAAATGATTTGTCAACATGTGATTGGTTAATTTGAATTTTGAAAATAAGATTGTATTTGAATTTTGGAAAACAAAATTTTTCTCTCCTAATTAAAAGAAGTGCACGTTTTTAATTGTATGGAGGGAAGAAAATTTTGTTTCAAAATTATTTAAATATATTCCTAACATTTAATTATTAATTGGTTTAAATAATGAAGATTATTTCATGAATTTTTCTTTCCTAATTAAAGAAGTGCATGGTTTTTGTGAAGAAAGAAAATTTGAAATATTGCATTAATTTAAATTAATTAATATGGATAATGTTTATGAAAAATATTTATTCAAATATGTGAATCCTATTTAAATTCGAAAAGGTTTAAAAGAAGTTTGAATCTAGATAGGACTAGGATCTTTTGACTAGTTTAGATTTTTGATTTAAAATTTAAACCACCAATCAAGATTTCTCTCACTTTGTGGCCGAATTTTTAAAGGGGATTTCCTCTTGAAAATTGTTTTTATGTTCAATGAATCTAGCCCTAAAGTTGTATGATCTTTTAGTTCAAGATTTATCTGGAAAAATAATTATTAATTATTTTTCAAGAAGGAGATAAATTTTGAAAAGAATTGGAATACTATATAAAGGCTAGGAGTTCTTGAAAAACCAATTTTTGATTTTCTTAAAGGGGAAAAACTTTTTTTAATAATAAAAAAAAATATTTTTTTCTTCCACATCAAAAATTCGGCTTTCTTGTGAGAGAGAAAAAGAAAGAAAATTCCATTGAATCAAAACTGCGAGGAAGGTTAAACCGAGTGATAATTTTTCATAGGAGGTTAACCGGTTCTTGTTTTGTAGTTTTGAAAAAAGAAGTTGGATCAAATTCTCAACGAGGATCATCGGAATTGAGAAGGAGGGATCTAGACTTCGGAAAGAAATACCGGTCGTTTGGATTCATAGAACGTGTGCCCACACACACTCTGAGACGTGGAACTCGAGAATAGTAGAGAAGACACGTTGGTCAAACGCTCTAGCAATTCCGGAATCCAAGAAATAAGATACGCTTGATCATGAATTAATTTATTGTTATATGCATCATGAGCTTCTTTTCTGGAAACGACATAAAATTTTTAAAACTTCCGCTGCGCCGTAACTCCAATACTGGATCCGATTTTTCCAACATGGATGGTAAGGCGTCTATGACTCCGGCCACCTAAAAATTCTACTTGAATATTTTGAGTATTCTATTGCTATATTTTCTATTTTCAACAAGGATGATCTGATATCTTCGACTCCTGCTTCTGGTGTCGATCGCCATAATATTCTAATAGAATATTGTGGGTATTTTACTAGAATATTTTGAATATTACACTAAAAGATTTTCTATTTTCTGCATAAATAGTTAGATGTTTCCGACTCCAGCCACCCACGTCGGTTGTAGGAATATTCTAGTATAATATTGTGGTTATTCTATTAGAATATTTTCTACTTTCAACATAGATGGTCTGATGTCTCTGGTTTCAAACCACTTATGCCACTATATTCTAGTAGAGTGTTTACATACTCTACTAGAAGATTTTGGATATTATATTAAAAGATTTTTAACTTAGATGGTTAAATGTCTCCAACTCCAGCCACTGGCACCAATTATCAGAATATTCTAGTATAATATTTTGGTTATTCTACTAAAATATTTTATGTTTTCAAAATTGATGGCCGGATGTCTCTGGTTCCGAGCACCGACACCACTATATTATGGTAGAGTATACTGCATACTCTATTAGAATATGTTTGAATATTATATTATAATATTTTCAATAAAGAGGGTCAGATGTCTCCGACTCCAACCATCGACGCTGGTCATCAAAATATTCTAGTAGAATATTTTGGTTATTATACTAGAATATTTTCTATTTTCAATATATGATACAAATCATAGAACAACTTCAAGGGATCCAATTCAAGTTCTAATTGGGCCGGTTATGAGAGCTCGAGCAAAGAAATTTAAAGATGTACTCGACGGGTTGATTCAAGAAGTTTGGACTCAAGCAAATTCGTGAAAACCCATTGAGCATGATCCTTGTGTTCAACAAAGATGCATCAACATGGGGCTATTTCACCTTATACTCGGAAGACAATTTTGTTGAAGGAGATGTATTATAGATATATATAAGCATTGTTGTGGGTGTTTGTACTTTCATGCTTTGACATTGTAGCCATGTAGATATTTTTGGATCCCTTATTATCGGCAGCAAATCATGTCACTCTTTAGGAACTTTTTGTATATGGGGAAATTCTTGTAAATTACTTATTCCATTAATAAAATTAATTTATTATAAAATTCACAGTTCAAATTTACTGAAAGAAGGTGCTATCAAAAAACTTACTTCGGTCAAATTTTAAAATATTAAAAATGACTAATTGGTAATATTAAATATATAACATAAATATTGAAATAGTAAGCTCCGCTGCATTGGAAAAATGCTCTAAAGCCAGTTTCTTAGCACAAGAAAATGCTATAATAATTTTATTCGTAGCCTTTTAAAATTGCTATTAAATCAACGGACTTTTAATTACATTAGCTAACATAGCGTTTGATTAAACGCTATGAAAAGGCTAAATTGTTGTAGTGATATATGAACATTTATAATTTTAAGGTCATGATGATTCGTGAAAATAGGTGAAAACTGTGTATTCTCATTAAAAGAGTCATCAATATGTATATTTCATGACTTTGAAAACATAGGGAAAGAGGTGATTCATCATTAAAAAAAATTCTAAGCTCTTATTCAAAATGGAAGAAACTTCTAAATATGCAAGTTAATTAAAATATTCCACAAACAATAATTTAGAATCTTTGAATTTTACGATTTTTACTTATCAAATGATCAAATATATTTTCACATAACTTGACATATGAAGATAATATGAGCAAATAAAGTTTGAACGTGAACATTAACATGGAAAAACTCTCTTTTTAGAAAAATTGATGGAACAATTTAACCCGGTAATGAGTTGACAAACACTAGTTTTCGTAATGGGCATCTTCTATTAAATGCTTTTCTTCTTCTTCTTCTTCTTCTTCCCATCTTACGATGTAGTGAAGCATAAATAGGTTTCCGGCTCGATATGGCAACGGGATGGCGGATTCCGAAATCTCGTTCATTTTCCCTCCGTAAGGAAACAGATAGACGTAAGCTCTTCCCACCTCTATTTCGTATAACCTTCCCAACATTGCCTCGAACACGTCATCTGGAATAGGCTCTTTCACGTAGTCGGATTTCACTTTGAAGGACATCAAATTGTAATTAGACTTCCTACTGAGCAGGACGTCTAACGATTCATCATTTCCGAAAAGATTGAAAAATCGAAAGGATTCGACCCATCTCATTTCGTGGCACTCTTGTCTTTGCAAACCCAACTCGGGAAACTCCTCTTGCATCAATTCGAGGAACCTATCCATAGCTCCATGGAACGTACCTCGGACGTTAGCTTCCACTACTATTTTCTTGCTCCCTTGTTCATCAACATAACTCGCAGTTACGAACGTTATGTAGATTGATAGATCCTCATCGATTTTGTGAGCATTGCGTTGCCACCGATGAAGGAACTTCTTCGTCGCCTCGTGCTCCATGTTCCTCCAAACATAAAACACGGTTACTTTCGATGGCACTGGAACTAGTTGAACTTTCCATGCAAGAACGATTCCGAAGCTTGCTGCTCCACCACCACGTATGGCCCAAAACAAATCTTCCCCCATGGATTTCCTGTCGAGAATTCTTCCTTGAGCATCGATAATTTCCGCGTCAAGAACATTATCAGCTGCAAGGCCATGTTTTCGCGTCAAAATAGCCGTAGCCTCCTCCACCGATCTGTCCACCCATACCGACAGTGTGGCAATCGCCGGCAGGGAAGGCAAGATTTTCAATTTTCTCAGCAATCCGATAATAAAGCTGACCTAGCGTTGCGCCAGTTTGAACCCATGCAGACTGGCTCTTCACGTCAACGCTAATCGAACTTAGGTGTCGCAAGTCAATTACGACAAATAGGCTTATGACATTTTTCTTGTTATTATAGGACGTATAAGAAAGGCCCTCATAATCATGCCCGCCACTTCGGATTCTGATTTGCACGCCGTGTTCCTTGGAGCAAAAAACAGTGGCCTGGATGTGGGAGGCACGAGATGGCGTGATGATGGCTGTCGGTTTCGGGGTTGAAGGAGTAGAAAAACGATGGTTGTGGATGGATGACGTCAGCATGGTGGAATATGATGAGTTATTGTCGTTTGGAGTGTGGATAATGGGCTCATGAGTGGAGGTAGGGTTGGATATATGAGGCGAGAGGCACTGGAGAAAGTCCTCATGACGAGTGCCATTAGCTGAAGCTGCAACTAGAAATAAAAATAGGAAGATGATAATTTTGGCAACAAAGGACTTCATTTTTTGTTTCTTGATCGGTACAAGTAGTACTTGTCTTCCCAAAAAATGTTGATGTGAGAGTGATAGGATCATAGCAAACTGCCTTGTATTTATAGCAGCCAGCTAGGTAATGCTTCCATTAGTTCTCTTTGGGCAATTTGCTCTTAGATATATATATATATATATATTTTTTTTTTTCATTTCTCTTTTATTGTACTCCACGTGACAAGCGTGAGGAATTATACATTCTATTAACTAAATACGAAAGCGACAGAAAAAAATCATAGTAAACTGCCAAAATCAATTTTGTATGACATCGTTGGGTTTGAGTATATGAGATATCTATAGCTAATTAGTTAGCTGGTTTCAAATTTCTACGAACTGTGCCCTGGCTTTTTGACCAATATATTTGACAATTCTGCATATATGGATTTATTTATTCAATTAAACATATAAGAACATTCTTTTTGAATAATATATGGATTTATTTATCATCCAATTAAACATATAAAAAAACTCTCTCTAGAAATTCTTTTGAATATTACTTTTGTCTTTTTCAGCACACCATGGTTGTATGAGTAGTTGTTACCGCTGTCGTCCAACACCTGAGTGGGTGAAAAAAAAAAAAAAAAAAGTTGTGTCGACTTTGTTGAAGATTACACGAAACAGTTACGGATGTCTACTTTTTTGGCTGCCGAAGAAATAAAAGTTAAACAAAAATTGATTAATTATTATTCTAGAAAACTTGATTAGAAATCGAGTCACCCTTGGATCTTGGACCATCTCTTATGCATTTATTTATCACAAAATTACAAAAAATAATATTTTCTTAATTTATGTTCTAATTTGTGCTAAATTTTTTTACCTTTTGTCATCAATATTATACCTTTTGTAACTCGAAAAAATGAATTTTTAGTATTTAAGTAAGTTAAAAAAAAAAAAAAAGAGAAAATATCGTAATGAATTACATGAAAACATTAAGATGACTGTAGATGCTTGGTTCTCTACAGTCAAAATTTTAACAGAAGTTAGTAAGTTTGAACGTAATAAACAATAGATTGGGTCCCTGACAATCGTTGATGAAATTTATAAAGCAAACAAAAGAACTGAAGCATTCATGTCATGAAATGAATTTTTAACCAAAGAATAAAACCAGAAAATAAACAGTAAATCGATGAACACCAAGATATAAAGGGGTTCGCCCAATGAAGGTGCTACTTCCTCTGAGAGAGTAGTTTCGTATTAATGAAGGTTTTTCAATACAATGATGGTTTTCTGGAGATATTTTGGCAGAGTAACAGTAAGTTTTAAGCAAAGGATTTTCGATCCCCTCTGAAGGAGGGGTCTTCCTCTATTTATAGAGGAAGGAGCATGGTCTGAATCCGAAATCTTAGTGAACGGTTATTGTTCTTGTCTACTGGGACACGTGTCAAAAGATAAGTCGCGCAGTTGACTAGACAGTTACCAGATAAAATCGTGGGCTCAGCAGTTGAAATGTAATACTCATAGATTGCCAGTTATTGTGAATAATCTGACATGTCATCGATGAGCATGAGTCTGACGGTTAAGGGGTATTTCCCTTGAAAAGCCTTTCGTAGGGTCGAACGAAGAACGGTGGATAGGAAACGAACATCCTATTATGATTCATGTATCATCCATCATTCGTTACATATTCAATGTTCGTAAGATCGAGACTAATTCGACGTTCGAGTCCAGTTCGACGTTCGATTATGTATCAAAATATAAACGATAACAAGTGAATGATAGATTGGGTCCGGCCCAATTAATCGAGCGATGGACGGTCACTAAGGAGCAAGTCCGTAACTTGGGCTTGGCCCAAAGATAATTCATCGAAGGATCGAATGTCCGCTTAATGTATGTTCAAAGATTAACGGCATAATGGGAAGATGAAGTCTAACCCCAACAGTATGTCACTGTACTAAGACATTCAAACAATCCAGAGCGACTCTACTCTTGTTGTGGGTGTTTCGAAAAGCACAAATGTTTTGTGCAAGTGAAGATGTCGTGGTTGTTGGAAGGACATGTATTAATTGTCCAAAGTTAATGTATAGAAGGTATTCTTACATCAGGTTCTTCCCTTTGTGAATGGCTTTGTTTTCAAATCCCAAAATCATTAGACATGTGTACCTTGTAGGAAAAAAAAAAAACACCTCGATAAATTTTACATACTGATTTCCTACATTTCACGTATTTAAATGAAAACATCTTTTTTCTCTTCTTGAGGAGCATATAGAGAATAGCCAAAGGCCGCATCACGAGCATAATGAGGTCGGTAAAATGATTACGTTCATCTGTCTATACATCTATTTCTATATGCAAAATTTATCGAGGTGTTTTTTTTTTTTTCCCTACAAGGTGCACATGTCTAATGATAAATTGTTTTCCCCTAAAAGAATATATAATTATTTTAATTCCACCGTATTCTTATCATAATAAAGGCCCCATTTGGTAATCAGGTTTAACTCAAACTAAACTGTACTTTTTCATCTCAATTACAATTATATGTAATTGAGATAGAATAATATTTATATTAAAAACCTTTTTAACATATATAAATGTATGTATTAAAATAGATTCACAATATAAAGTTATATTGATAAATTGGTATACATTACATCATTATTGAATTCAAATATTTTGAATTATTATGTAAATTAATTTGTAATTATTCTTACATTGTTTTAGTATAAATTAATGTTTCAATCTTATACTATAATGATATATGTTAATTTTACATCATTAATAGCGATATAACTAAAATTAGTTTGTAATTAAACAATATCTTTAGTAAATAATTATTATAAAGATATTGTTTATAATAACAATAAATAGCCTTATGTACATATATTTTTAGTCCTAAATAACTTATAATTGTGATAATATCTTTCTATAAAAAAAAAAAACGAAATAGAAAGAGATAAAATCAAAGGGTTTGAGGCGCAGGTAAATAATAATGTCCCCAACTTCTATTTCATTTTTTTTACACCCAAATAGTTTTTCTAGCTCATTTTACCGACCTTGTTTTGCTATAAACAATGATGGTAAAAAATCATTAGACATGTGTATTATGTGATCACAAAATTTTTATGATAAAATAAGATAAGATAGAAGAAATGGTCATGCCAAGTTTTTATTTTTCTTTAAACAATAATAATAAATAAAATAATATATATATATATATATGTATCTATGTGTGTATGTGTGTGGCGTGAAAGTGCCATACACGGCCTAGCCAGCCAGGCCTGTTGGGCCCATCTATAGGCTAGAAGCCCACGGCCAGGGGCAGCTGGCCTAGTGGCAACAGCCGGGGAAAAAAAAAAGGTAAATAAAATAAATAGACATCTTGACCAAGAATCTTTTGATGCGGAGATTACCAAGAAAAGAAAACACTCCAAACAAATAAAAACATGCTTTCAATTGCCATTCCAAAAGTTCGATTCCATAATAATCGCCTCTCTCAAGACGCTCCATGGGGCTAGAACTACTTCCGAAGCTCCACACAACGCCTCGCGTGATGAAAAGCATCAAATCAAGTGGTTCTCCCTTTCAAATAATGAAACAATTCTCTTGGTATACCACTGGTTTCAGGTAGCCGTAGATCGTGTTGTAAACTTTCTCATCCATGTTTTCAAGCACTGGCACCTATGAGTCAGTACACATTTTACTTTGTTTAATTAGCTCACAATGACAATGTACAAAGCCTAATAAACTGGCAAACCGATGCTAGATGCCAGGGACTATTAATTGTCGAAAAATAACAACCTACCTCTATTATGGGGTGTTACAAATTATTTATTAAGCTTTCAAATTCATCTAAACCCTTCTTTTTCCCGATCGATGATGGATTTTGACTAGGATAATTTACAGTCATTCTTGTATTTCATAAAATCAGTCTTTGTATGTCCTCTGTGGCTTTCACTTGATCTTACTGTCCGTGACCAAGAGTTAATCATTGATTGACGATCAATAATCAATCACTGATCGACTAAATATAATTAATCAATAATTGATTTGATCAAATAAGCCTTTTCACTAGAAGGACCCAAGAACGAGGGAAGGTCACGGATAGTAAGATCAAACCACAGTCTTAAACGTATTAATTCAGAATTGTAATGCTAAGAGGAAATGCTTAGACTCCAAACACCATAATTGATTCTATATTTGTAAAAAAATATAATCATTTTTACAAATATAACAACATATTTATTTAACATATTATCACCGATAATTATCACAATAATAACATTTAATATAATATAATATAACTAATATGGATAACTCAGTTGGATATTATACATTACTTTTAAACTAATATACAAATTAACCCTTTCACGCGATAATTCTTCTTTCTCTCTCCCCCCCCCCCACTCCCCCTCTCTCTTACTCTCTCTTCCCCCTCTTTCTCTCTCCCCTTTGATGCGACAAGTGTGGTTGAACTAGTGTTTTGATTTTGGTCCCCACTCTATAACTTCAAATTTCATCTCCGGTGAATCAAACGTAAGCTAAGAGAGTGTTTTGGGATATCTCTAGATGGTGTTTAAATTATTTTTGTTGATACCCTCTATTTGTAAGGAAATGATTTTGTACTTCTAATAATTGTTTTAAAACAATATAAGACGTGTTTATTTATATATATATATATATATAAACAAGTTTATAGTTGGTAAATTCCTCCTATTTCAATTTTCGATTATTCTTTTTTATATTTTAAACATACATACGATCCAACAGTCATATTTAAATATCTTTAAAAATAGAATAGAGTGTCAATTAATTGAATAACTTGCGTACCATAAACATACACAAATTTAACTATAAATGTTAGTTCATGGTTTAGTTCTACTTTTGAGGTAATTCAAACTTAAATTTTTATTGGATTGAGTTTTAGGAATATGTGATATAATGTTAGGTAAAATCGCGTAACAAACAATATTTCCAAATGTTGAAAAATGAATGAAATAAATAAATCAACAAAATCCAATAAAAATTTCAATGCCAATGTTTTGTCTTAAAAAAATGAACATAAAAAAGAAAACCATCAACCCTAAAACTCAATCGGCCGGTGGCAACTTGGACTTAAAATAGAGCAAGAAAATAATACTTTTGGATTTCATAATAGTTAGAATAACTTTTAATTAGTTTTATGTAGCAAATAGAGGCATCAAACTTATAATTATTGTTCCAATTAAGAATGTAATTATTTATTCACAACCTTTGAATAAATAATTATTATTCAAAAATATATTATACGTTTTAGTAATATTAATATATAACTAAAACGTGTTTTTTTATAATGGTATATATTAGTTTTCAAATAGAGGTATCAGACTATTATTTTAGAAATAAGGTTGTTTTTATCTAGTGATATTAGGCCTTTACCAAACATTTTTAATAGGTAAGTATTTTACCTAAAAACACAACTTGGCAAGCTAGTAAGGTTATCATTATTGTGTTTTTCATGTAAATAACCAAGTGAATGATTGAATGTTAAGAATGAACTTGACATGTTGCATGTTGAAACAGGCTTACGACTTCGACCGTTTGAGGTAGTGTGTGTGAATTTTTAAATAAGAACCAACAAAATACAAAATACTGATTTTTAAGAATAATCTGGAGAGTTTTCTGGAAACCTAATTTTGAACCCCTTAAAAGCCAAATTTGAAAAAAGTTATAATTATAAAGTTGTAGAAAACAGAAAACCTTAGGGGACTTCATAGACAGTTTTTTGAAAAAAAAAAAAAAAAAGGCTTAAAAGGCCTCTGTGTTAATGAGTTTTCAAAACTGGCCTGTCCAGGCATTGTACATGGCCATAATTCTTTAAGGAGAAAAATGGATAAGTTAAAGACAAATTTAAGTTTCAGATAAGAAATGAAAGTTGTAGGTTTTGATGAGATCTACAACTTTCACAAAAAAAAAAATAAATAAAAAATAAAAAAACTTTTTCAAAATAAAAACCAATTTAAAGATAGAACTAGATTTTTAAAACTGTACATGATACAAGAAATTCGATGGAATATTGTTAAAACGGGGGTCTAAACAAAAAGTGTTTTTTAATTCAATAACTGGGAAATTGGTTGTTCTGACTCTCCAGTCCAATCTCCTAGAGTCCATTAAGCTAAATTTGGTTTTGCAAACTACCATGATCTAATTCGTGTCGAAAAACTTCTTTTTTCTGTGAAGTTTCTTAAAGTCATATGAAATAATTTTGTCCGGCTCAAAATTTATAGAATTTTAAATCATTAAATCTTGCTCTAAATAGCATTCCAACAGTCAACTTCGTATCAAAAAATGCCTTCCGAATAGTGATTTAAGGTATTCTAAATATTTGCTCGTTTTTTGAAGGCTATAGCCTTCCCCCTTACTTACTTTTCTTTTTCTTTTTAACCTCTATTCTTGTCCATTTATTTTAGATGTGTATATTAAAATAGAAAATTTTAATTAAGCTCAATCCTTTTATTCAGACTTTCAATAGTTGAATACATAATCTTACATTCAAATTATCACTTTTCACTCAGAAAATAAATAAGTTTTGCCAAATATTTTATGCATGAACTAATGGATTATTATTATTATTTTCTTAAAAAAAGTCAAACCCCAATCTATGATTGCGTGCTACAGTACGTACACTCATGTTATGTAAGGGGTCCAAAAATATATGAATATAAGAAAGTGTAATTGGTTTGTTAAGAAAGCATAATTAATTCATGTATTTTTTTTTATCAAGATTGTTTGCGGAAAAAGAAGTTGTACATGCTGAGCGAAGCTCATAACTTATGTTTATGCTATAGGTAAGTAGCATACCGGTAATGTATGATACAAGACTGTGGAGAATGGCACGGCAGACTGTGAAACTTTGGGTTGGACACCGCCACATGTTTAAAAATTTCTTATATTATATTAGGTCTATTATAATATATTAAAAATTTTGCTGAGTTTATAATGGCATTATTTTGAATAGATTTTTATGTATATTGAATGGTTATAATATAGTTATGTTGTCATTTATAAAAAACCATATGATTTATATACAGTAAATCGTAACAGTGTATGACTTAAGTAAAATTAATAATACACTAATCCAATTATTGTAACAATTAATATACAACTTTATAAATATTATATATATTAATAACAATGTTAAACAATATTCTAATATGTGATTGTTGACAAACCATTTGTCTACAAATTTCACATGTCCAATCCTTTCTGTAATATAATTTAATTTATGACAATATTTATTTCATAATGAGCCATTTGCATAACAATAAAAAAACCATTAAATTTTTCTAATTCTTATTTATGATATTATAACATTTTTAGTAATAATTTTAAACATTATTTGAGCTAAACCTGATATAAATATTGTATTTATTCAAATAAGGTAACTAATATTTTTACAACTAAATTGAAAAAATATTATTATATGTGTCTATATATTGAAGAATCATAAACATGTGATTTGTGATAATTATCAACTAATAAATTGTATAATTAATTATAAAACAAAATTAATTTTCATTCCGAAATTTATATTATATGTGATTCTTCAATATATATGACTGTATAATTTGAAAAAATAATCAGTTATAAGTCTTTATCAATATAACTTTATATTGTGAATCTATTTTAATATATACATTTATATATGTTAAAAAGGTTTTTAATATAAATATTGTTCTGTCTCAATTACATATAATTGTAATTGAGATGAAAAAGTATAGTTTAGTTTGAGTTAAACCTGATTACCAAATGGGGCCTTTATTATGATAAGAATGCGGTGGAATTAAAATAATTATATATTCTTTTAGGGGAAAACAATTGATCATTAGACATATGTACCTTGTAGGAGAAAAAAAAAACACCTCGATAAATTTTACATATAGAAATAGATGTATCAATAGACGAATGTAATCATTTTACGGACCTCATTATGCTCGTGATGCGGCCTCTAGCTATTCTCTATATGCTCCTCAAGAAGAGAAAAGAGATGTTTTCATTTAAATACGTGAAATGTAGGAAATCAGTATGTAAAATTTATCGAGGTGTTTTTTTTTTTTTCCTACAAGGTACACATGTCTAATGATTTTGGGATCTGAAATAAAGCCATTCACAAAGGGAAGAACCTGATGTAAGAATACCTTCTATACATTAACTTTGGACAATTAATACATGTCCTTCCAGCAACCACGACATCTTCACTTGCACAAAACATTTGTGCTTTTCGAAACACCCACAACAAGAGTAGAGTCGCTCTGGATTGTTTGAATGTCTTAGTACAGTGACATACTTACCATATGGAGGCATTTTTTATTAAAAAAAATAGCTCTGTTGACATGTGTTAAGTTTTTTCATAAAATATCTCTTGATCATTGGATACATGAGTCGAAGAAAAGAGATAAAATAGGGAGTAGACACAAAGTCGAATATCTTTAGTTCTCTTAGTACTAAAGATTATATTTAAAACCTTGTTAATATATAGAAATAGTTATTTTATATATATTCAAATACGTTCACTCACCATAATATTAGTTTGTTTTAATTATTACTAAAAATTAATTAATTTATGTTTTGATAAATTTTAAACATTAATCAATATAACTATATTTTTATTAACAAAGTTATATTTATATATTACTAAAAATTAATTAATTTTTGTTTTGATAAATCAGTTATATAAAAATGTTTATTACCTTTAAACAAGTGAATTTTAAAACCCTTTTTTTTGTTCTCAGTTGGGGAAAAAATTTTCTGTTGTCAGAGAAGGCTATAGGCTTTGGAAAATGTAGCAAAAGTTGAAACAACCATAACTTGTTATATAGAAGTCGGTTTTAGACATAAAGTCTACCGTTTGATTACGATTAAAAGTATTTTCAAATTGTCCAAGTTGCATGAGATTTTGACCCAGACCAATTTTTACTCGACGGAGAAGGCTATAGCCTTCAAAAAATAAGCAAATATTTAGAATACCTTAAATCACTATCTGGAAAGCATTTTTGATACGAAGTTAGAATCACATATGTAAATCTAAGAATTTATCATTTGATTAACTTAAATCACCATCCAGAAGGCATTTTTCGACATGAAAGATATCCGTGTATTTTTAATATTTGCATTCAAGAGTAGCCCTGATGATGGATAAGAACTTATCTTGATGATAAACTTCATATAAATATATTATTGTGGGATTACAAGCTGTGTCTTGTAAGTAAATATGGGTATCGACAAAAATAATTTTGTAAATATACCTACTAATTTAACCCTTTTTTTTTTTTTTGCTAGAATTTTACGCAAAAATGTCATAAATTTTGATCATCTCATAGTATGCCAGAGACATTTAAATGTCGGTATTTATATATCAGAACTAATCCACCTAATTGTGTTATATTGAACAAAATCAAGTAAACTTGCTTATTACGAAATGTCTCTTTTATATATATATATGATTTGTTGACTTATAAAAAATTTTTTGGATTAAGAAAAACACTTATTATTATTACTGTAGAATTTAAAGAAGTACCATTAGCTAACCCAAAAAAAAAAAAAAAAAAGTTTTAATACGTACAACTTAAGGGTGTGTATCATAGGAAGGAGAGAATGATAGATCACCTAGGTGAGGGAAATGGGAAAGGAGGTAGAGGTCCTTTCTCTTATTTTGTTCAGTTAGAAACTCCTCCAATAATCTCTCCAGTTTAGGAGTCCCTCCTCTAGTCCCTCCCTTCCTTTTTTCTCTCTAATCATAATCCGGAAGGAGTTTTTCGACACAAATTGGATCATTAGAATACTATTGAAAGCATGTTTTAACGATCCAAAGTTAAAGAAATTTAATGACAATATTGTGGATTTTATGGTGGCAACATTTTTAAACCGTTTGTTAATACTTATTGTAACACGAACATCTTTAACGTATCAGTGTTTATACTTATACCTTCCTTTTGTTTTGTTGGGAAGAACCTAACACATAAATATGCAGATTATAAATTTTAAAAATAGTACCTGTTTGTGTTATTGGATAAGGTGTATATTCTGGTATATGCCCCTGCATGGCCCCTCATTCCAAAACAGTAGAATAGGAAGAAGTAAATGTAAAAAGTACTATAACGTTAGTGCGTAAAATAATATCAGAACGTAACACATAAATATGCAGATTACACTACTTTCCAATTTATGAAAAAAAAAACACTAGTTCAGCTTAATGATTATTATATTAATTATTAATAAATAATTAATTAATATAATTTGATGTTAATTATTTGATAATTAAATTAATTTCGTAAATATAAACATGCTTTCAATAGAATGAGTAATTAAAAATTATCAAAAGTTCTAATTGAAAAAAATAGAAATAATTTAGGACTAAAAATAATTAGTCCTAAAAATATAAATAAATTTATATTAACTTTAAGTTATTACAGCACCTAAAATTATTTCAAATGATATAAAAATAAATCTTATAAATTGGTATTCTCAATGTTTAATTATAAATTGTCATTGTGCGTATTACTAAAATTATATATGTTATTATATTAGTACGATATATAAAAAATTATACTATGTCTACCTTATCTATGGAATAAAAATCAATAAAAAAGAAGATTACATCTTATTTAACATATTAAGTTTATTTTTATTAACAAACAATACTATAATTTTTATGTATATTTTTTAAATGTTTTTATACAGTCGGATCTTTTTCACCTTATTTGAAATTCAAATTGTAACTATAAAGACTTAAATCAACGAATGGTGATCGTTGACTTTTAGGGTTTGATTTATTTTTCTCAATCACATGTATATTTTTAAAACTTAATTTAACTCCAATCAAAATATCTCTGAAATTCTATATTTAATTGTCCCTTCAAATGGCCCTAAGATTATCCAAGAAAGAAGGAGAGAAAGAAAATCATGTAAATTTATAGAGGATGACTTTTTAATAGCATTTGTTTGGTGCTATGCTAGGTTTTTAATAGCATTTTAGTTGTGCAATGAAAAGGCCTTTATTTATTTTATATTATATATGAAAATGCTAAACTTGTCTAAATATATTTTTTCGACAACTCTCATGTCCGTCATCTCATTTTTACTAGACATAAAAAGTTGACCAGGGGAGTGTGCCTCACATACAGCAATTAGCTTTGATTTGCGCTTGGAAGCTTTTTGTTTTTTTGTTTTTTTGTTTTTTATTTTATTTTGTATTCTTATAAAATAAGAAAAATTATAACAATGCT
>CM046385.1:21216209-21234250 GCA_025413485.1 Ficus microcarpa
ACGGTTATGACCACCCACAAATAGTAGCGGTCATAACGGTTATGATCGGGTGGTCATAACTGTTATGACCGCTACTATTAGGTCATAACCGTTATGACCGCTACTATTTGTAGAATTAATAATAGTAACTATTCTATTATTAGTTCTACAAATAGTGGCGGTCATAACGGTTATGACCGGGTGGTCATAACCGTTATGACCGTTACTATTTATAAAACTTAGTAGAAGAATGGTCATGACCGTTCTACTATTATTAGTTCTACAAATAGTAGCGGTCATAACGGTTATGACCGGGTGGTCATAACCGTTATGACCGCTACTATTAGTTCTACTATTAGTTCTCTAATAGTAGCGGTCATAACGGTTAGAACTAATAGTAGCGGTCATAACGGTTATGACCACCCGGTCCTAACCGTTATGACCGCTACTATTTGTAGAACTAATAATAGTGACCATTCTACTATTAGTTATATAAATAGTAGAGGTCATAATGGTTATGACCACCCGGTTATGACGGTCACAACGATTATGACCGTTACGTTATTCACGATATCTCGTAACATGAGTAACGGTCATAACCGTTATGACCACCCGGTCATAACCGTTATGACCGCTACTCTATACCGTGACCAAGAGTAATAACAGTCATAACGTTTACTACCTCGCAGTCATAACCGTTATGACCGCTACTCTATACCGTTAGACGACAAGAGGAACGGTCATAACCGTTCTAACCGAGTGGTCATAACAGTTATGACCGCAACACTATACCGTGAACAAGAGTTACGGTAAAAACCGTTATAACCGAGTGGTCATAACAATTATGACCGCTACTCTATACCGTGAGATAACAAGAGTAACGGTCATAACCGTTTTGACCATCCGGTCATAACCGTTATGACCGCTACTCTGTACCGTGACCAAGAGTAATAATGGTAACAACCGTTATGACCGAGTGGTCATAACAATTATGACCTCACCCCAATCCGGTCATAATAGTTATGACCAAGAGGTCATAACAATAATGACCGCAACCCTATACCGTACACATGAGTAACGGTGTTTACCGTTATTACCGTCAGGTCATAACGATTATGACCCCTCTCTATACCGGTCATAATCGTTATGACCGTGGTGGTCATAACGGTTATGACCTAGCTCTATACCGGTCATAACCGTTTTGACCGTCCGGTCATAACCGTTATGACCGCTACTCTGTACCGTGACCAAGAGTTACGGTAAAAACCGTTATGACCGAGTGATCATAACAATTATGACCTCACCCCAATCCTCCTGTAGAAGAGTAACGGTCAAAACTGTTTTGACCGTCCGGTCACAACTGTTATGACTTCTACCCTATACCGTACACAAGAGTAATGCCACGTCAGCTTTGTGGGGCCCACCAGCTTTTAGGAAATGCCAAAGGTCAGGGTTACCCTCGTCTCCCACCAGCCGAAGAGTCATTGTCCCTCACGCTTTCCTATATCAAACCCTTCAACATGGTTTTAGAGAGAGAAATCTACAATGTTTTATAGAGAGAAAGCCCGATTCTAGAGAGAGAAAGAGTTGCAGTCAGCAGGTACCGCTCGGAAACCGGCCGAAACCACCACGAAGATCCGCTGATAAACTGCTTGCAAGTGTGTTAACGTCGGAAATCTTCAAAAAAAAAAAAAAATACTCCCCATGTCGAAGGCAACGAAAATGTCTGAGAAAAACACAACTCCTGCAAGGAGGTGTGTCCAAGTATCGGCTTCGGCATCTAAAAGCCCATCGAGCCAAGGAAAAGCTGATTTATGTTTTTATGTTTATAAAGTTTATGTTTTTAATAACTTTCAGTAAGAAGCTAAAGTTCTTATTGATTATGTGGAAAAAAAAAGTTTTCATTTTTATATGTGTTTTTTATGAGATTCCACCTTTCTAAATGATCTGTTGAAAAATATTTGCTTAAAATACATAGAGTTAATAATTTTTTTATGATTTCCAGATGGTCATTTTCATTCAGACTTGTTGGTCATAGTGAAATGACTCAGTTTGAAATTTTCGAATGGTCATTTTTATAATGACCAACAGGTCATAACAGTTACGACCGTTACTCTCTAGTTGATATGTAGAGAGATAGGTCATAACATTTATGACCATCCGGTCCTAACAGTAATGACCGTTACTGTATATCACGATAGGGAGAGAGGTCATAACTGTTATGACCACCATGTCATAACAGTTATGACCGTTACTCCGATAGTGAGAGAGGTCATAACAGTTATGACCATCCGGTCATAACAGTTATGACTGACACTCTAGGTCACGATAGGAAGAGAGGTCATAACAGTTATGACCTGCCAGTAGTAATAGTTATGACCGATATGCTAGTTTACGATTAGGAGTGAGAGGTCATAACTGTTATGACCACCATGTCATAACAGAGATGACTGTTAGTATAGGGAGAGGGTGCATAACCGTTATGACCATCACTATCATAGCAGTTATGAAATTTGATCTAGATAACGATAGGGAGCTTTAAACGGAATCTGTCTCTCTCACCGTCGCCGATAAGTTAATCCATTCTACTGTCGAGATTCACAGCAGCTTTTGACAGCCGTTCTCTGGCAAAGGTAACTTCAACATCACAGTTTTACCCTCGTTTCTCTTGTTTTGTCAACTGTCCCAGCCGAGTAAAGTTCAGATTCTTAATTGAAATGGTTTGAGTTTTATTAAAAGTTTCTATGTCCGGAGAGTTGGTGAGCCCTTCGCAATTAGAAAAAGAATATCAAGATTGGGTTCGTTAGATGCGCATGCAGTATGACGAAGAGGTTGTTGTGTGCTTAGAGCAACCAGTTATTGTTGGCAGCCGTGTGAATACCAAAGCTAATGGAATGTTGAGATTTTAATAGCCGAACGTTCCATTATCTTTGATATTCACACGGCTGCCAACAATAACTATTTGTTCTTCGCCATCAACAATCTCTTCGTCATACTGCATATGCATCTGAAGAACCCAATCTTGATATTCTTTTTCTAGTTGCGAAAGGCTCAATAACTCTCCAGACATAGAAACTTTTAATAAAACTCAAACCATTTCAATTAAGAATCTGAACCTTACTCAGCTCGGACAGAACAAAACAAGAGAAACGAGGGTAAAACTGTGATGTTAAAGTTACCTTTGCCAGAGAACGGCTGTCAGAGACTGCTGTGAATCTCGACAGTAGAATGGATTAACTCATCTGGTGACGGTGAGAGAAAGAGATTCTGCTTATAGCTCCCAATCGTTAACTAGAGTAACGGTCATAACTGTTACGACCGGATGGTCATAACTGTTATGACCTCTCTCCCAAACTAACTGTCAGAATTGTTATGACCGGGTGGTCATAACAGTTTTGACCTCTCTCCCAGTCGTTAACTAGAGTAACGGTCATTATCGTTATGACCGGATGGTCATCACAGTTGTGACCACTTTCTCATCGTGACGGTCATCGCTGTTTTGACCTTTCTCTATCCCCTAGCGTGAACTATAGTATCGGTCACAATTGTTATGACCACCCGGTCATAACAGTTATGACCTTTCTCTATTCATAACATTAATGATCTCTCGTCCTGTGTCAAACTCCTCGATTTAATGACCACTCTTTCCTTACAATAAAATATGAAATCATTGCTATAACAGGTCATTAAATTATCCAATTATAAATAGTCATGAAAAATTTATGCATCTTAAAATATTGTATCGATAAAAGGTCCTTCAAGGATCAAATAATCAAATAATCAAAAAACCAAAAATTTAATCTACTAAACTATGACTTAATTGCTATTACAGGTCATTAAATTATAGAAATAAAAAAAAATTTTGTGCATGTTTAAATATGCCTTAATTGGTATAACAGGTAATTAAATACTAAAATTATAGAATAAAATAAAATAAATATTTATGCATCTTAAAATATGCCTTGATTGCTATAACTGGTCATTAAATTATTATTATCAGGGCATTAAATTAAAAATTGATCATAATTAAGATATGACTTTATTGGGTTCCTCAATTATCAATTTATAAAATGAAATAAAAATTGATGCGACTTAAAATATGACCTAAAATACAATTGTTATAACCATCAGGTCATAACAGTCATGACCTCTGTCCTAATAGTGACGGTCATAACTGTTATGACATGGTGGTCATAACTGTTACGACCTCTCTACCTCCCCATCGTGAACTAGAGTAACGGTCATCACCGTTATGACCGGATGGTCATAAAAGTTGTGACCTCTTTCCGTCTACTAACGGTCATCGCTGTTATGACCGTATGGTCATAACAGTTATGACCTTTCTATCTGCCTAGCGTGAAATATTATATCGGTCATAACTGTTATGACCATCAGGTCATAACAGTCATGACCCCTGTCCCAATAGTGACAGTCATTATTGTTATGACATGGTGGTTATAACAGTTATGTGCTTTCTCCCTCCCCATCGAGTAACGGTCATTGCCGTTATGACCGAATGGTCATAATGAAAATGACCTCTCTCCATCTACTAACGGTCATCACTGTTATGACCGTATGGTCATAACAGTTATGACCTTTCTCTCTCCCTAGCGAATATTGTATCGGTCACAACTGTTATGACCGTCAGGTCATAACAGTCATGACATCTTTCTCAATAGTGACGGTCATAACTGTTATGACATGGTGGTCATAACAGTTATGACCTCTCTCCCTCCCCATCGTGAACAAGAGTAACGGTCATTACCGTTATGACCAGATGGTCATAACAGTTGTGACATATCGCCCTATACTAACGGTCATTGCTGTTATGACCGTATGGTCATAACAGTTATGACCTTTCTCTCTCCCTAGCGAATATTGTATCGGTCACAACTGTTATGACCATCAGGTCATAACAGTCATGACATCTGTCTCAATAGTGACGGTCATAACTGTTATGACATGGTAGTCATAAAAGTTATGACCTCTCTCCCTCCCCATCATGAACAAGAATAACGGTCATTAGCGTTATGACCGGATGGTCATAACAGTTGTGACATATCTCCCTATACTAACGGTCATCGCTGTTATGACCGTATGGTCATAACAGTTATGACCTTTTTCTCTTCCTAGTTAGAGTGTCGGTCACAACTGTTATGACCATCCGGTCATAACAGTCATGACCACTCTTTTCTTTTATAATACTGTATCTAAATGATAATGACTTAAAAATTAGTACCCCATGTCAATAAATTATCAATTTATAAACCAAAAGATAGCATACACTTATAATGACGTGTCACCGTTGTGACGCCCCCTTACTACGTAGGGCCGTCACTCCTTATATACTTACTTACTTACTTAAAAATTAGGGATATTTTTTTTTTTGAAACTTACTTATAAAACATTTGTCTTTAGTAATACATCATTACTACTTAAGTAAACGTTTACTTAAGGTATTTAGTTACAAAATACCATAAAGCATAATTTGTCTTTATCATACATGCTTATATACAAAAACTTATTTACATCAAAAGATTTGCGGAAACTATGCGTAGTGGTATCCATACCGCCTTCGTCTGCCGCCACACCGCTCCAACAATGCCCAGCATTAAGCTGCGGGTTTCTTACCTACAGTATGAAATATAACTGAATGAGCTTTCGCCCAGTAAGCACAAACATAAACTCACAAAACATTTAAAATATCATGAAAAACATACATCATCATATGCATATGCGTGAACCATTTATGTTCCAATTATGCACTTCTTTTAACATTCTTATCTTTCTTATGGGCCCCATAGTGTACGTACCCTTAACATATAGCACGCCGCCAGATTACAGTTAGATGGGGTTGCAAGTCCCTAACTGCTCCAGGAACAGAAGTGATTACACCCTCTTACAACAACGAGAGGGCGAATCCATAACTTCATCATAAAAATTGTCCACCTTGGTGGAGGTTGGTATGACACTTTACTTGTGACTTCTTACCATGTTATTTATCTTTAGTGAACATTCCCTATGATGTCACTACATGATAACATACTTTTTATCTCATTAATAACATGGCATGGCATTCTTTTCATTCATGGCATTTGCAAACATGACATTTTCATAAACATGACATTTTACAAATATAGCACCTTTATAATCTTTTGCAACAATAGCACTTTTTATAACATGGCATTTTACGAAAATAGCACCTTTTATAAACATGGCATTTCGCAAAAATAGCACTTTTCATAAAACATGGCATTTCATAGATATAGCACACAACATATTGCAGCATATTTGAAAACCACATCCTTGAACATAATTTACTAGTTTTCATACTGCAGGTGATGTTTGTACTTACCTCTAGTGCCGTATTCCTTAGAATCGCGTTCCTTAAATTGTCGGCAACGGCAATTCACTTTCCTGATATACCAAAAATATAGGATCAGGATCCTTTCGTAAGGTGTTGGTGACCTACCAACACTCACGTTTACTTTTGGTTATATGTCCCCTATACATGTTATCCATCTTGGCCACTTTAATCCCCATTCTTTATTGAACTTCGATTAAATCCTTAAGAGGTTACGTTGGGTAACCCTTTTGGTTTAGAGCCTTGTTCTCTTATTGGGCTTTGCTCATACATTCTTGTTATTAGGTTATTTCCATTAACCCTTTAAATCTTAGCCCAATATACATGTGGTTATCCCTTAGGGTTATATTGGGTAACCCTTAAGGTTAACCTTATTTAACCTTGGGTTTGTAACTCGGATATAATATCCGGTTACCGTTTGTAATCGGCTTGTTTACCAATTTTACTTTAAAATTTCTCTTCCGTATTTTTGGAAAATCTTGTGTGATTAACTTCCAAAAATCCTTCATTCTTCTTATAAAAATCTTAACTCTTTTAATTTAGAACATACCCTGGTTAAATCTCATTATTTTCTTTAACTTGGAATGTTTGGTATGAAACCCTCTTTTTCTTTTCTTTGTGGAAAAATGTGAGATTTCAAATCCGAACCCTTAAAATTCATGGTTTTCGAAATAAATATTTTATAAAATCATTTGGGGTCGGAAACCATCTTTGGAACGGTTTTTGAAGCTAAAATGATCATTTAAGAACACTTCATGATTTTTTTAGAAAAGATTTTCGTGAAACTCATTTGCAATATTTCGGGCTCTCTGCCCGTCTCTCACAAAACGCACCCAGTTTAAAAATCAGCTTGGAATCTGAAAAACTTGTCTTCACGAAAGTTGTAGCTATCGAAAAATGCTAAAACTTTTGTGTTTTGCACAAAATCTAGTTCGGCCTAGATCAGTACCAGTTTTTTATTTGAAAACGGGTTAACTCTGAAAAACTGTGTGGAGAACGTCCCAGGGTTCAGCCACGGGTTTTGGGTAAAACGAAGGCCTTTGGAGCCTTATTTCGAGATTCTGCCCTCGTTTTCCTCTAGGAAAAGTTGTTCCGAACAACTTTCGTGTTTTGAGTTTTACCTCATTCGGCCTCTAAAGGCCTTGAAATTACCCTTTCCCGAAACTGGCCAGATTCGAATCCGAATTGGCAGTTTCGGTTCCTCTCTTCGGTTTACGTCCTATTCGCGGAATCTATCTCGACCGATCACATCGGGAGCTTAGACAACATCAAACAGCGCTTCTAACGTCCCATTACAACCCATAAATCCATCTCATCTACTCATGCAACCCCAAATCCGAAAATTAAAAGACTAGGGTTACATGGTTCTAGCTCATGCATCATCTCTTACTTTCAACACAAAATCCATCCCTAAGTCTAGCAAGCTCTCTTGGCCGCCAAGGGCAGATCTTTGGCCAAATTTTATGGGACATACAACCTATTTTCTAGCATGAAAAATCCATTATTTTCAAGCACAAATTTGAAAGCAATCAAGCATTAAAAATCAGCCAACCAACCCTAACCTATCAAGCACATACACACCATCAAAGAGGGCAGAAAATTTAGGTGGACTTATGTCCTTACAAACCACTTGAATCAACCTTAAAAACACTTAAATAAAACTTAGATTCAAGGTGGTTTAAGAGATTTTACCTCAACCCAAGTTAG
The DNA here is from genome assembly GCA_025413485.1 of Ficus microcarpa. Taxonomy (NCBI): domain Eukaryota; kingdom Viridiplantae; phylum Streptophyta; class Magnoliopsida; order Rosales; family Moraceae; genus Ficus; species Ficus microcarpa. The sequence continues at coordinate 21,224,260 of CM046385.1, forward strand.
GGTTTTGAAAATCCAAAGATTTCCTTCCTTCCTTAGCTTGCTCTTAGCCCACAGTTTCTTCATGAAAAATGCATCCAAAAATTTTTGTTGTTAGCTCTTCTTGCTTCCAACCAAAAACCAAAAATCATATGAAGAAAAACCAAGTTTTTCTTACCTTTTTCTTCTCTTCCTTGTTCGGCTAAGTCTTGGAGAAATCCACTAAAGTTTCTCAAACTCTTCTTGCTCTTAGTTGCTCTTGGTTGCTCACGGTTTTGGTACCAAAAGATGCACCAAAATTTTCTTCTTGGTTCCTTGCTAGACCACTCCAATCCGAACCTCTTGAACCAAAAATTCTCCAAGTTTCACTCACCCCTTGTTCCTCTTCCTCTTGCTCGGCCAACACTCCAAAAGCTCACAAGAAAATTTTTCCAATCTCTCTCTCTTTCTCTCAAAACCGTGCACCCTTTGGAATAGGAACCCAAAACTTTTTGAATCTCTCTCTCTCTCTCTCTCTTCCTCTTGCTGCCGAGTATCACAAGGAAGAATGAGAGTTTTTGGCTCTCTTTTTCCCACAAAAGGCACAAGGAAAGGGAGGACTTGTGATGTGACTTAGTGGTTGGTTTCTTGCCCTTGATTCAAGGCTTTGTGTCAAGTCCTTTCTTGTCCCTTGTGCAGCCGAAATTAAGGGAGTGGGAGAGGGTTGAGCAGCCGGATTTTTGGGGTGGAAAGGCATGGGTTTGACTCATTTTTGTTCAACAAAAATGACTAGTGAGTGAGGAGACTTGATGGACAAGAGTTGGTGCACTTTTCCTTGATTTAAGGCTTTAAATCTTGTCTCTTTTCTTTCCTTCATTGAAGCCGAAACCAAGGGGGATATTGGGGGGTTGAGTGGCCGGATTTGGTGGAGAGAAAATGGATAGGTGGCAGCCCATGGTTGGCTCTAGAAAGCTTCTAGAAAAATCTAATACTTAACCCACCTTTTGGGTCCTTATTTTATGGCTTTATGCCATACCTTCTTGTCCCCTTTGATTTTCTTTTCTTTCTTTCTTTCATGGGGCAGCCGAATTTTTTTAAGGGGATGGGGGAGTCCACATGTGTAGCCTTGGGTTGGTGGAGGGTGATGTCAAGAGGTTGATGTCACCTTCCACTAGCTCTCTTAATGACTTGTTTGGCCATCTCGTTCTTTCACGGTTCCTTTCGCGCTCTACAGTTATTTCCAACACTGTGATGAGCATTCTTATTTTATATTTTTATCCAAAAATTCTTCCATGTAAATTTTGGACCAAAACTCTCTTTCTCCAATTTTTCGGAGACCTTATTGCCCTTAATTCTTTTTCGGTGTGCTTGATTTTTTTAGGGTGGATTTACGGCTTATAAAACTCCATTTTCGGAGATTCTTTTCATATTCCTTCATCATACTTGTAAAGTCGACGTTGTGACCTGTCCCGGTCAAACTTTGACTTTTTGGTCAACCCTTTGACTTTTTGGTCAACCCTTTGACTTTTGGTCAAACCTTTGACTTTTGTCAAATTTCATCCTTTTTCATTCCTTTTCCTTTAAAAACTTCATTCTTGGCTCGTAAAACATTAATTGAGTCTCAAAATCATTAAATGAGGACTCGAACATCGTTTAGATAAAATTATGAATTTCTCATTATTATTCATAATTTTCATATAACACATCATGGATACATAAATTAGACTCTAATTCCTTATGAACAAGGAGATTACAAGTCTTCAAAATTTTGGGTCTTACAACCGTAAATTAGCAAATGCAATATATTATTAAAAAAAAAAGTTTTCAGAAACCATGTATAAAGACATATATGCCCTTAACCAACCCTAAACTGAAATTTTTCCAGCTTCCCGCCCCACTTACCCCCCCTCCCCACCGACCCCAACATAGATGCCACAATATGAAATTTTAAACTTCTGCCTTCCCCGTATTTCTCTCGTTTCTATAACTGAAGGCTCACGGACCCACCCTGCATCATTACCCACTGATCTATACTTACTTTAACTCCAACAAATCTAACACAATCTTCGTTCACTCTGTTTAACCAACCCAAAAAGCCACAGCTGCTCGTCATTCAGTTTAGTAGAGATCTTCCCACTGCCAATCAGGTGGTGCCGAGGTATTGCTGCTTCTTTATTTCATTTATTTGTTACTACATGCTCTAAATGTGTGTGGGTTTCGAAATTAATCAAATTCTAAAAAAATTGAACATCTGACAAACTATTTGGGGTTTTATCGATCTCTGTATGACCTGTGGGTCTTCTGGTCGTGCGATATAAGTTAACTCTATATATTAGTTAACTGGTCATTTGCACAATGACCATCCGGCAATATCACTGTGACCGGCACTGCATGCGGTCATTTGCATAATGACTGTCTGGTCAATATCACTGTTACCGGTTTAAGTAGAGTTCGGTCATTTGCATAATGACCGTCCGGTCAATATCATTGTGACCGGTTTTGTTATATAAGAAGTCAACTCCCTATACATAACAAACATCCGGTCATAATGCATAACGACCTTCCGGTCATTATAATTGTGACCGGTTTTGTTAGCTCGCTATATATATATATATATATAATATATCACAACTAACATAATATGACCAAATTCTTGCAGTTGAAAATCCAGGAATGCAGGACGTTTGTGTTTTCATCAACTATAATGGTCAATGGGACGGCACATCGAGATATGTTGGTGGCGATATGAAGGGAATATTGGTGCCCGAGACCGCAACATATGCTGATCTTATTCAGATGGTCAGAGGTATTACTGGAATTAGTTGCCTAGACAAGATGATAGTCATGCGATACATTGTTGAACCTGGGCTGCCTCCCGTGAGGATATAATGTGATGCTGACGTTAAATTCTACATACAATTGAAGAAGAAGGATGTTCACGTGCTTAGCAAATTTCCAATTTCCATCGATGTATTTGAAGAATCTGCGGCCGAAGGCCTGCCACCGGATGTAGGGGAAAGCAACCACATTGACGTTCATCCTTTTAGGGTGGGTGGACAAAGCGATGAAGCCATCCAACCTGTAAATGACAATAATCTAATAACCACTCCTCCTCACATCCTTTCTCCCATAGTACGTCCGGATTTGCACAATGACCATGGAATTGACCTGGAACATCATGTTTTCAACCCTGACTCAGAGGTGGGCCATGATGATTGTAAAGCCGGGCAAATGAATGTGCCTGATGCTGCTCGTAATTCAAACGAGAAGAGTATCACACCAAGCATTGGAGCCCATTCTATTGCCAATCATATTATATCTCAGTCTAAGGATGTACCTAGTAGTGATAGTTTTTCCGGCCCAGTAATTGTTGCGGATTTAACACCTGTCACGATGAGCGTAAATGTTGTTTTTGAGAACAAAAAGTTACTGCAATACCATCTTCATCACGATGCCATGAGTAAACACTATCAATTCAAGGTGAAGAGGTCGAACTCTACTCTGTTACACGTGATATGTATAGATCATGAAGGTTGTCCGTGGCAATTACGTATGACTAGGATGAGAGGTAATGAATTTTTTGTTGTGAAGAGGTTCGACGCCGTCCATACTTGTTCACTTGAAATCATTCAAGGTCATCATCGTCAAGCGAAGAGCTGGATGATCGGCGAGTGTGTTAAGAGAAAATTCTTGGACCCAACAAATACCTCATAGAGACCTCGCGAAATACAGCGAGACATGCAGTCCGAATTTGGAGTTTATTTCAACTATCTTAGAGCATGGCGAGCGAAGGAAGCTGCACTAACAAGCCTGAAGGGCGATGATGTAGAGTTATACGAAGGTAATTCCCCTGACTATCATTATAACTTATATAACCAACATCATGATATTGATTTCGTAATAATTGCAGGTCTGCCCGCGTGGGCTGAAATCGTTAAGAGCAAAAATCCTGGCTCCGACATTCACATTGAGACAGACTCAGAAAAGTGTTTCAAATACCTTTTCATGTGCTTAGCTGCTTCAAAGCACGGTTGGCCTTATTGTCGTCTAGTAATTGTGGTTGATGGATCTGCACTGAAGGCCAGGTTCGGAGGAATGCTGCTTGCTGCATGCGGTCACGACGCAAATGGCTCCATATTTCCGCTTGCATTTGGTATCGTTCCGTCGGAAAGCAATGAATCATGGCAATGGTTTTTCGAGAAGCTAAGGGATTCAATCGGCACTCGAGATTCCCTTGCTATTGTGGCTGATAGGCATAAGGGTATCGAGAATGCAGCCAACCTCGTGTTTCCAGATGATGCCTTCGGGATATGCGTTCAACACCTGGCTGCAAACCTGAAGACTAGGTACAAAGATTTCAAAGGCCCCCTGAAGGCCTATTTTAATGCCGCAGCCAGGTCATATCTGTTAAGTGAGCACAATCGGCATATGCAATCCAACCGTAGTCGTAACGCCGACATGCACTGATACCTGATGCAGGCCGATCCTACAAAGTGGTCGCGCGCGTACTTCAGTGGACGGAGGTATGTAATCATGACAACCAACATTGCAGAGTCATTAAACAGTGTGGATCGGAAAGCCAGGCTCATGCCAGTTGGATTCTTGGTGGAATGGTTGAGAGAACTACTGCAAAGATGGTTTGTCCAAAGACGTGAAGAGGCACTGAACATAAAATCGAAATTGGCCCCAAATGCAGAGCACTTGATTTGAACCAACTTCTCGCTAGGTCTAACAGTAACAGTATGTGATAAATGTCACATCATGACGATAGGATTGCAAATTTTTTCCTCCAAAACTGTATAAGATCGAATAAACTAACATCTTAAAATTCCATGTCTTACAGCCGCGACCAGCCGATCAGTATGAGTACTCTGTCACCAACAACGCAAGCCAAATATTTCTTGTTGATATGAGCGAACGGACCTGTACCTGCAGACGATTTCAGGTTGATCAAATTCCTTGCGCTCATGCAATGGCCGTGTGTAACTACCGACGAATTGATCCATACAATTATTGCTCTAATTACTACACTAAAGACTTTCTATATGCATGTTATGCACATGTAGTCCATCCGATTGGAAGCGCAGAGGGCTGGGATGTTTTTGAAAAAGTCAGATCGCAAATTGTGAATCCTTCCAAGGCAAAGCATCGGCCCGGAAGGCCACGGGTTCGTAGGATATTGTCCCAGGGCGAGGAACCTGATCTAATTCATGTGGTAGATGTAATAGTTATGGTCACAACTGACAAACCTGTACTAACCCAATACCCTTACGAAAACATCAAACAAAAATGTCCCAGATATCGGGCACAAAATCCAATTCGTAGATGTGCTGATTTGCCCAGCAATTTTACTGTTAGCTTTTACACCAGATTTTTTCACCTTCATAATCAATAAGAATTTCTGTACTTTATTCCTTGTACGTGTAACATCGTCGAACCTGTATTTTTTATGTTCTTTAACCAAGCATGTATTTTGATGTTATTTTTATTTTCATTATTATTGTTTTCTTCCCAGATATCTACCCAATAAGTATGCAACATTCAAACCAAGTTAGATTTTAGAGTATCGGTCATAACCGTTAACACCGGGAGGTCATAACTATAATGACCGAACTCTATGTCGTCAAGAAGATCCTCGGTCATTACCGTTATGACCGCCTGGTCATAGCGGTTATGATCCGGTTCCATATCGTATAGAAGAACCAAGGTCATAACTGTTATGACTAAGAGGTCATAATAGTTATGACCCGGTTCTATATCGTATAGAAGAACCAAGGTCATAACCGTTATGACCGAGAGGTCATAATGGTAATGACCCGGTTCCATATCGCATAGAAGAACCGAGGTCATAGGTCATAATGGTAATGACCCGGTTCCATATCGTATAGAAGAACGGATAGTCATAACCGTTATGACCGAGAGGTCATAATGGTTATGACCTGGTTCCATATCGTATAGAATAACCAAGGTCATAACCGTTATGACCAAGGATCATAATGGTTATGACCCGGTTCCATATCGCATAGAAAAACCAAGGTCATAACCGTTATAACCGAGATGTCATAATGGTTATGACCCGGTTCTATATCGTATAGAAGAACGGAAGGTCATAACTATTATGACTGCTCAGTCATAATGGTTGTGACCCGGTTCCATATCATATAAAATAACCAAGGTCATAACCGTTATGACCGAGAGGTCATAATGGTTATAACCTGGTTCCATATCGTATAGAAGAACTAAGGTCATAATCGTTATGACCGCTCGGTCATAATGGTTATGACCCGGTTTCATATCGTATAGAATAACCAAGTTCATAACCGTTATGACCGCTCGGTCATAAGACTCATAACGGTTATAATCATTTTTTTAGGAATACCAAGAGTCGAGACCTGCTTTGTTATATAGTGAATAAGCGGTCATAAAATTTATGACCCTTCGGTCATAACTGTTATGACCGTTTTTCACATTTTAGAGTAGCAGTCATAACAGTTTTGACCGTCTGGTCATCATTAAAATTACCGCATTGGTGAATAACAACAGTCGTTTATGATGGGCCCCGCACATTTAATGTCGCCGAAATCAAGATTTTCCATCATCTCCACCCGCCCAAAGGTAACCTTCCCCTCGAAAGCCCTAAAAATTTTATTTCAAACCAGCTTCTATAGTGTTTTAGAGAGAGAAACTCTGGTTCTAGACAGAGAAAGAATTGTATTTCCTTCTTTTCACCCCATAACCGCTCAGAAAACCGTCCTTAACCGCCACCAAAGCCCTTTATAGTGTGATACCTAGAATTTCATGTTGCCATTTTCCTTCTAAAAGAGGAATTATGAGCATATGTTGTGATGTTTACGGAAAAACTCAGTTAAGAGTTTTTCACACGTTTTACGGAGTCTTATGGCTCAATAAGATTCAGAATAGATTTTTAAGGATAGAAAACGCCCTTTCAGGTCGAAAAGGACGAATTAGGACGCAGTTCCGAAAAAGTTAAAGTTTGACCGAAAAAGTCAACTTTGACCAAGAAAGTCAAAGTTTGACCAAGAGAGGTCAACGGTTGACTCGATAGTGAAAAATGATGCGGTATGAGAAAATACTGCAAAATATGTCAGTATGGGCGAGATAGCCCAAGTAGACAAGTAGAAACTGTAATACCCGGAATTTTCATGTACTTAAGATTTCTCTTTTTATTAGAAATTAGAAGTCCGCATGTTATGTTTATGAGGTGTTTTCATGAAAAATTATGAATCACATGTGAAATTCGTAATTTTATTAGCCAAGGTTAGAATTTTCTTTAAACCGGCTACGAGACTCGGAAAAAAAATGCCGAGGTTGGTAAACGGCATTTTGAGTCAAAAAGGACAAAAAGGAAAGAAAAAGAATGAAAAAGGACGAAATTTTAAGAAAGTCAAAAGTTTGACCAAAAAGTCAACTTTGACCGAAAAAGTCAAAGAGTTGACCAAAAAGTCAAATGGTTGACCAAGGACGGGTCAAAAATGTTGACCTCGAAAAATGATGAAATGCAGTGTAATAAGAGACTGCAAAGACTTTCTATGGTCAAGAAAGTAAAAATAAGCCGTAAAAACCACCCTAGAAATCAAGCACACCGAATCAAGATTAAAGGGCAAAAAGGTCTCCGAAAAATTGGAGAAAGAAAGTTTTCGGTCCAATTTTTACAAGGAAAAATTTTGGATCAAAATTATGGAGCACAATATTTTTTAATATCTGTGTGACACAAAGGAAAATGAATTAATTTTAAAGAAGAAAAATGGCCAAACAAGACATTATGGGAGCTAGTGGAAAATGACATCAACACATTGACATCACCTTCCACCAACTCAATGTTGCACATGTGGACTCCCCCTCCTCCAACAGCCGGCAACCAAGGAAAGAAGAAAGAAAAAGCATGGAACAAAGCCATGATTTAAGGAATGATGTCTCATTTGAAAGCTAACTAAATGTGAGCTAGTTAAAGTAAAGAAATGGAGCTCTTTCCACTCCATAAAGGTTCAGTTACACACCCCCCTTTCCCCTTCAAAAGTTCGGCAAGCACAAGAAAGGAAGACAAGAAAAAGCATGAGAAAAGACAAGGAAAAGAAAGCACAAAAGTAAAGCCTTGATTTAAGGAAAAAGTGATCAACCAATGCATGCCACTTGGCCCTCCAAATTTTCAGCCAACAGCCAATCCCCCTTGATGGCCGGCTGCACAAGGAAAGAAAGGCATGAGAGAAAAGAAAATCAAGGACAAAAAGCACAAGAGAAAGCCACAAAATAAGGGAAAAAGTGTGAGCTATGCAAGACAAAGGAAAGGCTTAGAAAGCTCCACATCACCCTTGTCCAACCACTCCACTTTCTCCACTTCAAAAGTTTCGGCCAACCTCCCCCATTTCTCCCTCTATTCGGCCAGCTCATGGACAGCTAGAAGAGAAAAGAAAGACAAGGCCTAAAGCCCTTTTTTGAGGAGAAAAGTTGGTCAACAAAGCAAGCTAACCCCTCCCTCTTTTCCTCCACAAAATCTGCTGCATGTCCCCCTCTCTTTTCCCTTCATTTTCGGCAACAAGCAAGCCATCCCCCTCCTTCAATATTCGGCTGCAGCTAGGAGATGGAATAGACTCACATAAAGTTATTTTTGAGGAGAAAAGCAAGACAATCATCCCTCCCTTTTTCCATCACATTCGGCAGCTCTTCCCCTCCCATCTCCTCCATCATTTTTGCCAGTTTTGCAAGAAGAAAACCGTGGGAGAGAGAGGGAGAAAGAGGAGAAGAAATCTGGAAAAAAATCTAAGGGTTTGTGCTTGGTGTTCTTCGGTTTGCTAGGGGAGAAAGGAAAGAAATTTGGTGAGCCATGGAGACCCATTTTGGGGCACAAATCCGTGAGCTTGGGGAGTGAAAGAGAAGAGAGAAATCTGGAAAAATTTATGGGATAAGCCATGCATGAAGTTTGGCTTGGTGTGATGGAGCCAAGAGGAAAGATTTTTGGTGCTTCTTGGAGCCAAAAATCCGTGGACCTTAGAGAAGAAAAAAGGTGAGTAAAAACTTGGATTTCTCATCTTGTAAAGCTCGGTTTTGATGAGCTAGAAAGAGCTAACCAAAGTGTCTTGGATTTCTATTTTTCTTGCAAAAATCCGTGAGCCAAGAGGAGGATTTCGGATCCCTTGGAGGAGCCAAATCCGTGGGTGATGAGCCAAGAAGAAAAAAGGGATTTTCAAACCCTAACTTGGGTTAAGGTAACCTCTTAAACTAATCTTGGATTTAAGCTCAAGATAAGCATTTTTATGATGGTTTAAGATGGGTTTGTAAGGACATAAGTCCATCTCCTTTTTCAGCCAAGATTTTCGGTGTATGTGCTTGATAGGGATTAGGGTTTGGTTGGCTTATTTGTGATGATTTGATTGCATGATTTTATGCTTGAAATATGACTAGGATGCATGCTAGATGTGTTATTTAAGTCCCCTAAATTTTGGTCACAAATCAGCCCTAAGGCAGTGGCTGATTTGCTTGAAGGAACAAGATGTATGTGATGCTAGTTTAAAGGATGCAAGGATAAGAACACCATGCAGCCAAGGACGTTTTGTGGGCTGCATGGGGGTGAAGGATGGGCAAGAATGTATGCATGGGACGTTAGATACGTTGCTTGTTTAATGTTTAAGCTCCCGATGTGATCGGTCGAGTTAGAATCCGCGAACTAAGACGTAAAACCGGATTAACAACCGAAACTGCCATTTCGGAGTCGAAACTGGCCAGTTTCGGGAAAGTGAAAATATCAGGTCCTTAGAGGCCGAATGGGGTAAAAGTTAAAACACGAAAGTTGTTCGGAACAACTTTTCCTAGAGGGAAGCATGAACAGAATCTTAAAATAAGGCCCCAAAGGCCTTCATTTTTATGAAAACCCGTGGCTAACTCCTGGAGCCAGTTTCACTCCGTTTTTCAGGATCACCCACATTCAAACGAAAACTGGTACTGATCTAGCCAGAACTGGATTTTGTGTAAAACATGAAAGTTTTAGCATTTTTCGATAGCTACAACTTTCATGAAGACA